>JAHXMU010000683.1:3494607-3547966 GCA_019455685.1 Philornis downsi | reverse complement strand
CCGTCATGTTCAGCTATAAATGGACCCCAGCTCGCGCGGTATCTGGGAGGGATAGAGGCGTGGGAATAATAATAATAATAATTATAATAGCAATAATGGTTCCATTCCATTTTTCAGTTCTGCAGACTAATTTAAGCGTTGGTGCAATAAAAGAGTTTTCTAAAATGTTCGACCTGTTACCATATAGAAGACAATTTTCTTAATTCGACCCCATCGCAAACATATGGGCCAATAAAATTGTGTGTGAACTAGAACATGTGGCCTCATTAACAGAAGATTCATCAGTAACTTTTACCCAAATATTCAATATCATGCTTCGTTTCATTTTTTTCCAATTAATGTGCCGGCATCTGCCCCATGGCCAATTCCATGTAGGTTATAAACTTCGGTTTTGAAAACTAAAATTTCCAAAAATTTTCCGCCTCCTTGGATACAAAAATCCTTTTGTGAATAAGTCGAAACACTTGATATCAAAACCTAAACCAAAATGCTAGTAGGATTCTCAAGTCTGAGATTGCCATGTAATATCAAACCAGAAACCTCTTTAATTTCATTTTTCCGGAATGCAGTTTTTGAATACTCGTAATTTCTGGCAGAAAAAAATTCTTTGAATGCCCAAAAAGTCCCAAACTAAGTTTCAAATAAATACAGGTGTATAAGTTTTGGCACACAAGACTCACAACTTTCCCGAATTCAATCACGCATGTGAGCACCTATCATTATTTGTGAGGCGATGTGTCTGACGAAAACTTAGAATATTCGACAAGTCTGGTAAATGCTTCTCAAACGGTGGCGTTAGTAGTTTTCGTTAAATGTAGTAAGTCTAAAACAGAAAAGAATGCAAAATAATTTGTTTAATTAAAACTTAATTTGATCCTCCATTTAGTTTGAACTATAGTTATCCACAAATTCTTCAGAGAAATTTTAAACAGTTTTGGTAAACAATAGACTAAAACAGCTATGTAGAAGGTTAAAAACTTGAACACAAATGCCAAGCCTATAAAGCGTATTTATTGGTATATGAATACAACTGTTGGTCATTGCCTTAGTGTCTTGCTGTCTAGCAAATCAATTATAAATTGTTCAGAATCAGGCCTAACGACTTTTAATAATGGCGATAGTCTATAACCTTAGCTTAATCTTCGCTTACTGAGCTTACTGGGTAGATATTTTTCCAAATTCAAAATTTTACCGAATTCGTAAAAATATGCGGGTATAAAATTTAAACAAATCTTTAATTTTTTTTTATCTCTTGGCATTCTACAATTTGTAATAACGGCCTCAAAATCTGTCCATTAAAACCTATATGAAACACTTTCCGTAAACGTCAAAAATTAGTTTGTCCTTTGTGCTGCCTTTGAAACTACCAATTTACTCGCATAGCAGTATTCTCTCCATACTTAGTTCGCGAACTTCTCCCACATTTTTCCGTTCCTTCAATAACCAGCTCTTTGGTTTGAAGTCATCAGTGTTGCCACTTTGTGGCGGGGGGATATGTTGTTCGCTGCGCTGCTTTCTGGAAATTTAGTCGCCATGGAGTCGTACACGGGAGTGCAGCGTGCATTTTGTGTCCGAGCGTATTACGAAAACAATAAATCAGTGATTACTGCACGACGTTTGTATCGGCATGAACACGGTTTACACGATTTAAGTGAAGTTTCAAGCGCCAAAGTGATACAAAAATGGATCAGAATGTTCGAAACAACCGGCTCAACAGTACCAATTACGGTTCGTGGTCGCCAGTTTCTGCAAGATCAGCCGACATTGTGGAGCGTGTTCGTGTTTCAGTTCAGCGAAATACGCAACAGTCAACACGTAAGAGAAGTCAGTCTTTGGATGTCAAAAGAATAACTTTACGACGAATTTTGAAACGTGATTTGCATTTGAAGGCTTATAAGATTCAGATAGTCCAAGAATTAAAACCCGATGATGCCAATAACCGACTTAACTTTGTCAATTTGATGCTAGAGCGGTTCAATAATTTCAACAACGTGATTTTTAGTGATGAGGCCAATTTTCACATTAATGGCCATGTAAACAAGCAAAATTGTCGGTTCTGGTCCGAAACTAATCCCCGACGCTTTCATGAACGTCCACTTCACAGCCCTAAGCTTGTCGTGTGGGCTGGGATAACGTCAACCGGTATTATTGGACCATACTTTTTTGAGGACGAAAGAGGGCATGCGATGACGGTTAGAGCGAACAATTATTGCAACATGCTAGCAGACTTTTTGGTGCCAGCTTTGCAAGAACTTCAAGGCAATACCTCGAGTATGTGGTTTCAACAGGATGGGGCCGCATGTCATACGGCTAGGGTATCCATAGAGCTGCTGAAAAATGTTTTTCCTGGAAAATTCATTTCGAAAAGGGGGGATATTGAATGGCCCCCACGTAGCCCCGATCTCTCTCCATGCGTTTATTTTCTATGGGGCTACCTCAAATCGGTAGTCTACGAGAATAATCCGACCAATTTAGAGCAATTGAAGAGGAACATTATTCAGGAAAGTAACAAAATACCGAGAACAACTTTTCAACGAGTTTTCCAGCCGAGGGATGCCATTTGGACAACATTATTTTTAAGTCTTAAAAATTCCCATGCTTCTACTTTTTAAAAATACAAATATATTTTTTTTATGTTTCGTAGTTTTTTTTTAATTGAATATTTAAACCGCCAACACCCTTATGGCCCACCCTGTATATGTAATTTTAAACTTTTTGAGGTGACATTTGATAAACAGCTCACATCAAAAATATTTGAAAAATCAGGAATAAAAATAAATTAAATGAATGAAAAATTTCAACGATTATCCACTAGTAGCTTGCATTTATACAGGGTGATTTTTAAAGATTCGAGTTTTTCAGGTTGGCAGCACTGGTTGGTAATGGCGTCCAGACGTCATCTGTCGAAGCGAAAAGTGTACAGTATACTCTGCCATTTCATCATGGAAAGACTAACAAACGAGCAACGATTGCAAATCGTTGAAATTTATTATCAAAATTCGTGTTCTGCGACAAATGTGCATCGTTTGATACGACCATTTTTTGGACGTCATAATCGACCTGCTGAATCAACAATTCGTGCTGTTATCTCCAAATTTCGCACCAAATTTACTTTGTTGGACATAAAACTATCGACTCGCATGCGTAGAGTGCGTACCGAAGAAAATATTGCAGCCGTAGCGACCAGTGTTAATGTCAATTCGTCGCCGTTCTCAAAGATTGGGCATGTGTTACTCAAACACAAGAAAAATTTTACACGTCGATCTGGTTTTTAAAGCCTATAAAATTCAACTCACGCAAGAATTGAAGCCGAACGACCTACCACAACGTCTAATTTTTTGTGAATGGGCCTTACAACAGCTCAATGAAAATCCGCTGTTTCATCGAAAAATTGTGTTCAGCGATAAGGCTCATTTCTTGCTGAACGGATATGTACACAAGCAAAACTGTAGCATCTGGAGTTATGAACAGCCACATGCCATACATGAAAAACGACAGTCTGGTGTGGTTTATGAGCTGGTGGCATCAACGGTCCATTTTTCTTCAAACATGACCGTGGAAGAAACGTTACCGTCAACGGCGAACGATATCGAGCCATGACACGAAATTTTTTTTTGCCCCAATCTGCTCAGTTGAACTTGGTTGACTTGTGGTTTCATCAGGATGATGCAACACGCCACACTGCTCGTGAAACTATGGATATGTTGAGGGATGAATTTGGTGAGCAGCTTATCTCTCGATTTGGCCCTGTGAGTTTGCCCCCAAGATCTGGCGATTTAACGCCTTTTGATTATTTCTTGTGGGGTAATGTCAAGTCGTAAGTCTATGTGGGCAAGCCGAATACTATTGAAGCCTTGCAGAACAACATAATACGCGTTATTTGTGGAAGACAAGCCGAAACAAGCCGAACACTATTGAAGCTTTACAGGAAAATATAACATGCGTTATTCGTGAAATACAGCCCGAAATGCTCGAAAAAGTGAGTAAAAATTTAACCTTCCGAATGGACATTTTGGGGTGGAGCCGCGGACATGAAATTATCTTTAAAAATTAAATAGCAAAAACCAATTTATTGATTCCAATAAATAATATATGACGCAAATTTCAGTGTTTTATTCTATTAAAAAAAAAATACGATTAAAAAATCACCGTTTATTGGTAAGTGATCTAATCAAGTCTAACTGACTCGAATATTTTAAAACAGTCTGTTTTTCACCGGCAACATGAAACTTGCTCAATAAATATACACATTTGCGACCAAAATTCACTTGACAACTGACATAGTGGAATAAATCGTATTTACAGTTGTTTATTTTATTCCAGATTATTTTATATGTTAATATGAAAGAATGCAACCTTCCAAGAAAATATGTCAAACTAAAGACCGCCTTCGATTTTTTTCTGTCTTTTTTTTATTTTTTCTAGCCAATCTCATTCGATAAAATCTGAGCACATGGAGTCGGAATTCCTAAATTTTGCATGAAATATTTATTGGCAATTTGTCAACTGGACAAATGTATCCAGTAGACAAACAATTCTGGAAAATGGATTATTTTAAATCTGTACACTTCATAGTGGGGCCGAACAAATTGTGGACATGGTTATTAAACAACAAAAAAAAAAAAATTTTAATCGATTCGAAGAAAAGCAGAAAGCAAACAGCAATAAGCAATTTGAAATGAGAAAAAATTCTCCGATAATGAAAAAGTGATTTCCATTTTTGATTTGTATGATTATTTTTTGATTTGATTTGATTTTTGCTACTGGACGTGTAATTTCCAGGCATAATTTCAATTTTCTGCGATAGCAACGCTGAAAGGTATTCTTGACTCTCTCTTCTTCGTTTGACAACGTTCTTTACATCACGCATAATATTTGACAACGACGTTGAAATGTGTACCTGGACACTGCGACGTTCTTCATAATTTCAGATAGAGTTGTTGCATCAGTTGCCACCCAGTGGACGATATGTAGCCAGTGCGTATCTAGAACGTCTGAATTGTGGATTATGTGTCCTAAATAGAGTTAGTTGGAATACGCTGCGGCTATCTCGGTGGCGGGTGTTTGATCATTTGTAATAAAATTTGAAGATATTTCGCATGTTAATGAATACAACAAATTTGATATTGATTGCATTCCTTTGGAGGGATCATTATCACAGTCATTGAGTGAGCGATCATATGGTATACAAAATGTAATCCGTTTTCCTAAAAATGTTTACTCAGTAAGACACAAATATAATTCTAATTACAGTAGAGAACAGAGCATCCACCGTTCGTCAGAGAAGTCTTAGACTATTTGTGTTTAGTGCACCAAGCGATTTATTTATTTATTTGTGGTCCACTACAGGTTTGACTGATTGGGAAAAAATTCTTCAGAAAGCACGATTTCTTCATATGCCGTCCGAGTAAGCTCTTTTACACATGTTCAAAGTTTGTTCATGTACTCATTAACGTTTTATTATTTTCAAAAATAACTTTGCTGCTGCAAGTATTATTTCTTTGACATTCTCAAGATTGTTCTCCAACTCCAGCGACTTTTCATGCTTTACTTGAAATATCTTGTAAAAGTTCCATTCTCTCAAACTCTTCCCATTTATATCAGTAATTTCTAAGCTTCTTCCCTTTTTTATACAAGATATGGTTTAAACTACACCTTAAGTACTTTTTATGTGCAATCACTTTATTACAAGTGGGCATTATAAAATGTGCAACAAAGCAGTGATAAACCTAAAACCAGAACCAAAGTTAAGTCATCAACAGGACACTCACGACATACCATGAACGGTGGAGAAAACCGCTTACAGAACAACACATACAAACATATATACACAACTACTAACAGACGAATGAGAAAAAAACTGCTTTCAAATGCACATGCACATGGACACAGATGTACCTATACATAGGAATTCTAAAGACCAAGTGCATGGACAAACGAATAGAAGGCAAAACAAATCTTGGTAAGAAATCCAAAGTTGCACTTGGCACGGAAAAAACATCAAACATTTCACTGATTCTAAGAATGTGTTCCTTTGCTGTTTGCCCTGGTTAAACTGGAATATATATTTTTGTGGGCTACGCTACCATGTAATGGATGGCATAGTTAGTTGCTGGAAATAAGATTGTGCCAAGGATGAACTATAATCTAAAACTTTTTCAATAGGAGCAAACTCATTTGATATTCAAAACTGTAGTGATTTTTCAACAAAAATTGTGTTTGGGCAAATCCATTTATACATCAAGGCACAGAACGACATAGTCCATTTTGGATAATCCGTCTTCCCAATCCAATAAAATAAATACTCGTATAGTGAAATTTCAATAAAAACTATAGGTTTTGGGAGCGACAGAGTGAAGCTTATGAATTGAACCGATGAAAGAAATCTAATACGCAAAATATGGCGTTTTTCATGAAAATTGCTCCTAGAATCGCGATTACGGGCAGTCGAGCCACCTATCGCGCGGAGTTGTTAAATAATGTTACAAGTAATAACTCTGCAGTGACAGTACAAATATCATAATTCATTAATAAATACTGACTACAACAGAAATTTCAGCCATGTGAATTGACTTAAATATACCTTCACCCAATGTCCTTTTGCGTTGCTGCAGAAGTACGGGAAGTGTCAGAAGAGGAGTGATAAATTGTTTTGTTCTTATTAAATGGTACATACCCTCATTCATTCGGGTGAAGACACTCGTACTCTAAATTAAAACACAACAAAAAAAAATAAATTTTTAACTTTTTCAAGTTCTACCTTTGTAAAAGGGCAGTGCAGTCTGCTTTCATTCGCAGTACTAAATGCCTGATGTGAGCTCCATTATACTGCATATATGGCTACATAAAATACTCGTATATAAACATAAAAATATAAACGTTAAATTGGCCATCTGTATGGAACCTGCCAGAGAGGGTTGATATAATTGGTTGATATGTAAAATTTTACCCATATTTGGGTTGATACAGCCCACATACGAGAAGTTACAGGGAGGAAACTAAATTTTGTATAGGATGAACGTTATAGACCCGGCTAAAATCCGGCTAAACATTAGGCTGCGCCAAGTCTTTACAAGTTCCACAAAGTTTTATGGCATCGCTCAATCGACTTAAAAAGGCATGAAAAACATTTGGTAAAAAGATTATTGGTACTTTAAACACTTCCTTCTGGGTGTTGCATTTTTGTCGTATCAAGTGATACGATATGATACCTGATTACCCGATTCCTTCAGGTAATGTGCAACTTGGCGGCATAATTTTGGGGAAAAGATAAAGCCATTTGTTAAAGTTCGTCTCAAAAGTTGTATTTGGAAGTAAAAGGAGGCGCAACTAAGTTCTTGGTGCTTTTTTTTTATTATAATTGAACTATTTTATGAAAACATGTTTACAAATCATTGATTTAAAGTACTAGCCATCGCTATTACTCTTTCCCATCTTTTTGGCAAAATTCGAATTCCGTCATCTTTTGAGGCTATCCACGAATATAGTCATTACTTGATGTCATCATATGAGTGGACAATATGGCGGATGGAGTAAGACTTCCCATTTCAGCTTTTCCAGGTAGGTATTAAAGTTGCTTGGCCACCGGTCGTCAACACCAAAATCACCGTCTTTAAAGCGATGGAACCAATCTCACTTAAAGCAGCATCTCTGTAAACGTTTTGAATCTCTCGAAGAGCTTCAGCCGCCCCTTTCTTCGATTGAAAAAAGAAAATCAATACCTCCGGCATATGACGATTATTTGGCACACAATCATACATATTCACACAACCAAAAGGGTATGACGGCAAAATAAAATTACTATTGTCACTACATGCCTAAGCTTGGCTCATGACGTTTAGGTTATGGAAGAATCGACTAGCACTTACAGCTGGCGCCATCTATTTGCTAACAACTTTAATAAGGTCCGGTCGAAAAACTAACATTTCAAACAAATTTCTGACTCATGGAGATCCAATGTTTTTCATTGGGTTAAACGGTTACAACAAGTTGCCTAAAAAAATACGTTTTTGTTTTGAAAGGATTAGGATTAGATCCAAAATATATTACGATTCTCGGTACAGACTATGTCAGACTAATTGGCAGTTTCTATTATTTAAATGGAAACAAAAAAGAAAAACAAATAACTTTTTTTATTATTCAATACAGTATACAGTACACTAGGTGACGTATACAAAAAACTATTCGGTCAATTTTGTGATTTGATGATTGAGTTGGAAATACGCAAACCAGTGAACCAGTGGACAGTGTTTATGGTCCTGGTAATTTTGATTGACTCTTCTGATCGCCCAGGAACTAAGCATTGATAAAAATGCCATTTAGGGCTACTTGAATGGGAGATATTTGAATAATAGAAAAAGAAGTTAGATATATGGCTGCCATAAAACCTCATTAACCTAATTTCCATCGGAGAGCTGATGCTGAATCCCAACAAAGTCGAAACATTTCTGACTGGTGATCAAAAGTGGATTACTTACGACAATGTTAGGTGGAAATGGTCGAGGTGAGTCGGCACCATTGGCTAAGACAAGATTGACGCTCAGGAAAATTTTACTGTGTGTTTGCGTTGATTAACACAAAATTACTACTACAAGCTTCCCTACGAATAACCTCTTAATTTGGACCTGCGCTGCAAATAATTGGACCATCTGGAAGCAATCCCCAAAAGCGACCAGCTTTGACCAATAGGAGAAGAATTGTGTTCCATAATAACAACGCCTGACAACACATTTTACTAGCGACTTGCCAGAAGCTTCGGAGGCATGGTCCATATGCACCCACCATCCAATGTCTACTAGCTTTAATCATCAGAACAGGATTTCTGTGCCATCAGAATAACACCAGGCAACACGAATCGGTAGTGATTCGCCAGAACTTCCGGGAGCTTGTTCCTTTTGCATCCACCATGTAGTCTGGATCTGGCACCAAGTAATTACCAACTGTGAATTTGCCGGTGAAAAATCCACCTCAAAAGAAGCTGGTGAAAATCGATTATCCAATATTTTTAGCATTAGGGATGACCATTTCTATGAGAAAGGCATAATGGAATTACCTTCAAAATGGCGACGGTTTATCGAACAAAATAAAAATAAATCCTTCAATGTCATGAAAAATCGATCAATTTATTTTCGCTACATCTTATATGTCCATCGCTCTTATATGTTTGATCGCTTTTATTAACGAATAAATGGTAGAACTATTGAAGCCATTTTTCTAAGAGTGGATTTAGCCGCTGTGTGGGCAAGTTTTTTCTGCCAGGCCAATTTGGCCCAATTCCGAACTGAACTGGCAAATGAATGTGAGGCAGTTTCGTGCCATATTTCAGCTTCATAGTCTCAGCGATCCTATCTTGCTTTGAACAGATATGCGGGCGGGCAGGTGAACCTTACATAAACTTTTACGTTTAGGAATATATATATTTTATTGGATGGATATTTCTAGTTGCTACAAACGAAATGATTGAAAAATTCTTTCCTAGAATATAGCTTAGCTTATATAGTTATCATAACACACAATGTTAACAATGCACTTGTTAACAAAATATAGAAACTATTCATATTGTTCCCAAATTGGATCCGTCTCCTGGAAGTACAAGTATTTTGCCTACCGAACCAATTTAGACCACTGATGTTACCTGCAGACCATGGTACGGATCGCTTTGTGATGCCCCATAGCCAGATATTTGGGCTTGTCAGATATGCCCCCTTATTGTTTATGTATGAACCTAGCCCGCGTTTGTAGAGAACATGCCCACAATATGGCGTCGCTTAGAAGAATATATAAGTTGGGATGACACGTGGAATCATTATTTATAATCGAAAATTGTTCTGTATTTAATCGATTTTATACAATTTCGATATTAGCGTATCTATGAATAGGTGATATATTTTAGGCCCATGGATACAGCAAAGCTTTCAATATAGACGCGGCCGGTCAGGGCGACGGACTTACTTAGATCAACATGGATTTATACAACCATCACCAGTATATGTAATATATCGTCTCTCAGATAAATAAAATCTACAAATAGAATGACAAAATCAGTATCCTATATTTATAATCTAGGGGCAGCCATATACATATAATTATTTAAACCAATGAATTGACGAAATCATTACAATTATTTGAAAGCAATTGGAATAATTAATGGTAATGGTTTTGCACCATTTATAGATAATTCCATTACAACTGCCTATTGTAATGAAATCGCACCAATTGTTCAATCAAAAATATTCATTATCATTACTACGTCAATTTGGCCGCATATATGTTGACTTACAGAAGTTGAGTTTATTCAAACTGCTTACTTCCACGTTGCTATTGACATCTTTCTTTCCCATAAGAAAGAGAATTCGCTATTCAATATGTTTCGAGAACGACGTTTAGTATAAACAAATGCTTAAACAAATGTTTATACTAAATGTTCAAATAAAATTTTAAATATCGTTGAATTGAAAATAATTGTTTTGAAATTTTAATGGCAATGAATTTTTCCCATACCAATGGAAAAATGCAGCAACAATTTCCAAACAGTCCCGCCTGAAGTTTTTGGAGATCATTTTCTCACTCTTCTCGGGGGTTTGTGGATTTTTTGACTAAAATTGTTATGTCTGAAAAAAATGCTGAAATGCTGCTGTCTACCATAATGTCCGAAAAGATTAGTTTTAAACTTAAATTGGACAGGCATGTTGAATCTCCGGAATAGTTTCCTTTTTCTAAATTGGTAGTACTGTGACAGATGTCTGTGCAAAATTTCACATCACAAACGTCGTAAGTATTTTAACTACGTCTGGATTTGTACGGTATTAAAAACGATTTTGACTATATGCGATGTTGCTAAGTAAAGTGGTTGCATTTAATTTTCTTTACGAAATAGAATTTCTACTGCCGAAAACAAAGTTTTCGGTGAATAAGTTTTATCCAAAATAAATGTTACTTTTAACATAAATAGTTCAGGGATGGTCGAGAACAAGTTTAAGACTAAAAACGCAACATCTACCGACAAAAGTCATATTCAAAAATTCATTTGGTGCTCAAAAATTATCTTGTTAATCGATCATTTCTGAACCTTGTTGATGATGTTGGAATGTCAGCCGGATTAGATATCATCATTTCAATAGATATTTTGGTTCTCAGATGTGTAAAATCTCGATTTGGTACCAAAAATACTTAATTTTTTGTAATTTCACGATGCGTTGGTTCTTCGTAAGCTTTTTTTTTTGCCAATAATTAACTAAAATCGTCTCGCAACTACCGTATTGGCTTAATTTAGCACCGTGTGACTTCTGGGTATTTACTAAACGCGAGAAAACGGCAACGGGGACACTGTTTTGAGTTGACTGGAGCGATTCCATAGAAATTGTAGCTTTTCCTGAAGGACATACCGGAATGTAACTGTTTGGCATGGATTAGGATTAGGCACAGATGAGGATTAGGCACAGTAGTGTTGATACTATTCAGTTTTCCAAATAATAATTTGTCATTATATGCGGCTTTATTCTCTTTGAAATAACTTGGTAGAAACATACGACAATATACAAGTTTTTTACCCATCCTATTCGTAAGCGATTACTCTAATATTATGCGTTGTATCCATTGACGTCACTGCTGATTAGAATAATAATAATAATAATAATAATAATAATAATAATAATAATAATAATTGTTACAAATTATGCATCCGCATGGCGCAAATTTGTTAAAAGCATAAATGAGCATTCCAGCAATTATTTCTGGACAATTAGATCAAAGAGGACTAATGTCTAATCAGTTATTCATTCGAATACCTGGCAAATGCTCATTACTAATTGACTGTAGGCAGTATAACAGTCTCCATGAATAAATCTCTAGCCATTTCATTCTGATAATAACAAAATCCTGAGAAAAATACATGATTACTACCTTCTCATGTATGTGTTCACACATAGACATTTACTACCACAAGGATTGTGGTTGTGCACTTAGTTGTACACGTTTGTTAAAGTCAACCTAATACCTTAATCTCATAAGTGCATCAAATGCTGAATGGATGAAATAAAATTGGAAAAATGCTGCAGAAAAATGTTGTGTGGCCATTATTTTATTTGAGAGCGCATTTTATTCGAGGCGATAGATGTAGTAAAAAATTTCACGTACGTGGTAAATACGACTTTTGGGAAATTGCTAGTTTTCACTGAAAATTCTCCATCGCATTTTGCTTCAGGGCCTTTGCCAAGATAAAATCAACTGACCACATTAATATGCTATGTCCTTGGGTAATTACCTTGATTTTGACTTCAGGGACTTGGAATATGAACAATATTAGATCCACTTAAAGTAAAATTAAACTAATTTTATTGTGAAATTATTTCTTAATTTTAGCAGAGAATCTCTGACTTAACTTTCAGTTGTTCTATTGCTCCGTTAACTTTAATTGAGAACAGCCTGAATGGTTTTATTTTCTCCTGCATTCCACTTTGTAATTCCATCTGGGTATAATACGTGGTAAGGGAGATAAGAGAACGAAACGTTTCATGCTTAAAATTCATAAGCCATTGTTATGGCGTTGAATGCAATTTTATTGTACCAAGATCTGTCTGTAACAACGCACTCCTGGCAAAGATACCAATTTTTCTTCCTTCTTCCGTTGGGTGGCACATTGCAACTCTTCGGATTGCTGTTGTGCAGCGAAGACTGAAACGTTTCAATATTGCAGTATTCTTGTGCCACCGTTGTTGATTTTTCTTTTCCATTACGTTGATGCAATACTTCTGGTACTGTTTCGTAAACATTTATAATGTATACTATTTAAAATAAGAGTGGAGCTTTTTAAAATTCTTGTCGTGTTTTTGGGAAGACATTTTACAGTGTATATATCATTTGAGCGCAGGGTATTGGATTGAGAGTGAAATTAAAATGTTTGTCCCGCAAGAAGGCTGCTCAAATGAAATTGAGAATTACAAAATTATGATATCATTTGTATTGAAAAAGTGAAAATAACAATAATTGTGAACTTTCATGAGTAAAGCCGATTTAACACATAGACTTATTACTCCCATCGACACACAGTGTGGACAATTACTCACATATCGCCAAACCGATATATAATGGAAAAATTCAAAATGTTTGCAAGATTATTAACACTTATGTAAATTGCATTCGCATTACAGATATGTCAAGTTGTGTAAATGTGTCAAAAACGCAATTTTCCAATACATAATACATTCAGTAAAAACACGATTCTTTTAAATTATTCAATGACGACGCTAACAGCTTTTGCGGTCCTTTACAAATGTATAAAAACTGAAGTTGTTTGTTTACGATTACATCAAATACCATCCACTATGGCTTTGAACTTGCAAGCAATATTTAAAAATATTGGAAAAGTTCGGAAAAAGCGATAATTTTGTACATGTCAGAAGCAGCTTTTGCCTCCATCTGAGCTAATTCGGCTCAATAATAAGCCTTGTGGTATCGATTTACCACCAAAAGAGTGCAAAATATATCGTCTTTGCTAGTTTCTCCAATGAAAATTCCTTTATGAGCTGGGATGGTCCTTTTCAGTATCAATAAGATATTTTTCGGAAAAACTAAAACTATTCTTATTTTGGGGCACAATAGCATATATTCTATGGTATCTTAGAAAAATTATCTAGTAATGATGAACTTTATATACCCCTATTTTCAATTTAATTTTGAATTTTAGGGGAACAACAATCACTTCTCACCGATTTGTTTATACATTGATTACTGTTTTTATGGTTATATGTGGTGTGTGTTGGATAAGATGAGAGGTTGACATGGTGGCTGGCCGAATACTTGTCAGGATATTGGAGAATTTTATACACCTGGAAATACACTTATCCATAGCATAACTTTGGCTATTGTGTCAAACAAAGACAACAATTTTTCAGAAAATAATAACGAAATAAAATAAACATCTCGTATAGTAGTACAGAACAGGTATGTGCGTCAGTCAGAGCTTCCCTCCCCCTACCTATGTGTTGCCCTTTCCTCTAAAAATATATATAAACAATTCCCTACCCCTGTCCAAGTCGTGTAATTTGAATTTTGTCAACCAATCTTCAACACCCTACATCGAAGTGTACGAAATTTATTCTGACTTATTCATATAAAAAAATTACTTTACATCTCATTCTATTTTTAGACTCACTCAACAGGGACCAACAAATTAACGATGATTCCGAACGTCGCAGTTTGAGAAGCATTTACAAGACTTGTCGATTAGTCGACTATTCCAAGTGTTCGTCAGACACATCGAGGTGACCGCCGTACAGTGTGGCAGATCACAAATATAAATGGACAAATTTAATAAATTACGTAGGGTTCACTTCTCACTTATGTATTAAACAAAAAATGATTTTAAATTTATAAATGATTGTAAAAATTAACTTTCTTAGAAAAAAGTTTTTTTTTTAGTAAAATGACGCAAAATGTAAATAGTTCACACTATCAATAAAAAATATATTTTAAGATAAAACATTGGTTTCTGTATTTATACATGCTCTGAGATTATTTGTAGTTGTATATAAACTAATATTTACGTTGAATACAACTAATTAATCATATAATACAATTATAAGGTGAGTTTTCATGTAAAGAGTCGGATGCAGCCATTTTTAGTGTTAAACTAATTTTAGTATTTTTAATAAATATTGAATAGCAATTGTTTTATTCACTTGTTTTTGCTTTATTACATTAATAATACAGATAAAGCAGATAAATACACATAGAGATTTTAATTTAGTCAATCTCATGTGCAAAGTTAAAAGATTCTTCTTTCTCGAAAACATCAACAAATAATAATGAAAGAACTTATTTTGTTATCAAACTTCGAACTCGAAAGGGAGTATGATGCAAACTTGCGATAAAAGGATCTGAAGAAATTAATAGCCGATTGATAAGATCTATATTTGTATCTATTCTCGGCGTTTTTCTCGTAAACAACTCTCTCTACTTCTTAAGCTTCTTCTGGAAGCTGTCCTATAGGAAGAATGCAAGACCTTATAATATCTTTTCTATGAAAAAGGATTTTATGGCCGCTAACTGGCGTAAAATACTTTTGGTGTGCCTTGAAGACCATATCTAACCATTATTAATGCCAATAATGCCATTCTTCAAATATATCCTTTCTCGAAAGGGTCATACTGGAAAAGTGAAAAAAATGTGTGGCAATCGCAAAAATTCGCAAGATGTTTTTGATTTACCTTAAAGCGAATACTTAAAATATTAACCAAAATATAGATTTATACCAGAACTATCCGAAATAAATAGCTTTAACCCTACTTGAAAAAATAAATATTTTATTTTTTGCACTTTCTTAACTTCTCACAAAAAAAACATTTTTTAATACTTGCAATGGAAATATTTAAATGAAAATTGTAATATATTTTCTTGAAATAAAGCTTAATAATAATAAAAAAATATGACAATAAAATCACCGTAGACTTGTTAATCATAGAAGAAAGTCATACAAATAATACGCTTCTCTTTGAAATCTGAATGCACCTGTTGACAACAACTGGCTTTAAAGCTCAATTTTTCCTAATCAGAGCTAAAAACAAGCAAACAAAAACTGAATTACAGTTACCTATTGTATTGAGACGCTCATTAAAGAATCAGAAGGGATGACGTCAAACATTTTTTTTTTTTTTTTTTTTGTAATTTCTTCCAGCAAGATTTGTGAATTACCACAGTGTGCGTCGTTCAAATAATAATAACTGAGTGTTTCCAGGGTTGAACCCTGGATCATGTGAACTATAGTCTAATGTACTAATCATCGCTCCACGATCAGTGTTCATATATTTCCCCATAAAAAGAAATATTTAGTGGTTATGCTTAAACAATCAATTCTTCACCGCCTCCATTATTGAAGAATTAAAACTCTTAAAAATTTTGTTATAAATGAGAAAAAAAAGGATATATGAACGAAAAAAAACATAATGATGAATAAAAGAAAATAATGTTTCCAAATCTACAGCAATATAATGGATAGTACTAGAAAGAGACCGATAATTGTGTTTAGTTTTGATATTCATATTCTAATTTCCTCACTAATTGATAACAAAAAAGGGCTTCTTGGTCATGATTTTACATACTGTTTTTCTTAATGCTAGATGTAAGCCTCTTTAGAATTGCCCTATATTGAATTATGTTCTTAAATTTATACAAATACTAAATTTTTAGAGTGTTTTTATTTATAGCAAGTTTCTGCAATAGAAAAGTGCAGAATGGTATAAATCGACCAGAGCGGAGTAACAGAAAATTACAGGAAAGAAATGGTAATTATACTACATAAGAAGTAATTGACATGTTTTCACATAAAATAGGTAGGATAAGATAATTTTACAAGTTTGCTCTCTTTCTTGATGTATACCCAATGATGTTTCATGCATCTCCATGTTGGAAACTATCAGTGCATATATATTCGATGTGACATTGAGATTTCATACAGCTTCTCTTGGCATTTCGGATGTCGTTAACCCAGATTTATTTTACTTTTATATTAATTGCAACGAGTTTTCTCTTATATAATAGAGAATTGTAGGAACTTCTATCGCTTCCATTTTGGTTGAACGAAATCTTATTTTTTTCTTGCCCCTACTACAATTTTTTCGCCCACCGTTTTACACGGCTTAAAACTTTTTTATGCAACAATGCGAATATTTATTTGTTTATATTTATTATAATATATTATACATTGCCTTTTTCTTTCCTTTCATCTTGTTTTCACTTTTATATATTCTTGCTTTTAATGACGACTCTAGAAAAATGGGTGATGTTTTTATATGATTATGTCATTAATCAAGCATAGCTTCCATTTGTTCAATATTTTTGATTTCCAATTTTATTTTAATTATTTTATTTTTCTTTTCTGGAAATTGGTCAAAGTTATAATTAGTCGTAGGTATAGAGGAACTTAATAAGATTACGATGGCACTAGCTATCAATTTAGCCAGATATCAAAGTAACAACCCCAACACAGGCGCTTAATGTAGGAAAAATGAGGAATATGTGATTTCTAAGTCAATATTTCTGGCTCAGCTTTGTAAGACTTTCGTTTATTCTTAGGAAACCTCAAAAATAGCAAATTGGCGTCTTCAATTTGTTCATTAATCCAACAATAAATTAAACCTAAAAATAGATAACTATGCACAGTTTTTGAGTTTTACTTCAAGATGTTAAAACAACTAAATCTTGTTATGGCATAGAAGTGAATTAATTTAATGGGTTTGAAAGGTAATAAAACAAAAATAAATAGTAAACCCAAACATTAAGAGAAAATTATTTTTCATAGAATGATTGTCTGTGAAGGTGATCACTAATAGATACAAATTTGTAGTTTGACAAATTCCCCTTATTAAGTTATTTATAAATCGCTACATTCTCTTATTACGGGAAAAGTAGAATGGAAAATCTTATTGAAATAGTTATCATTTAATCTTTTAAAATAATCGTTAAAAAGTTCGTATCCTGTTTCCTCATGTAGCATGTACCTCCAGTGTTTGTTGAAAATCCTGTTTAAGCATGCTTATTTTTAGGGCTTAGATTCGATAGTTGGTTTAAAAAGATAATTGAATATGTTTCTGGAAGGAGAGTTTTTTTTATCTAAAATCACTTCAAGATATTTGGCATCATTTTGAGTTTCTATGGTGTTGCCTTGGTATATTGGTCTCTTCGGTATTCTCTTCGGGGATTTTGAGGAAAAATTATGCTTTGGATATTGTAAACGTTGATCTTATAAGATTATTTTCCATTTTCTTTAAGTGGGCGTTTGTAAACTTGCTTGATGAAATTAGCGCCATATCGTCTTATAATAAGCAATGTCTACTTCTTTAGGAGGTTTGAAATCCGAAGTATACATATAGATCGAGTACAAAATTGGTGACAAAATTGATCCTTGAGGTAGTCCTGCCGGAATACTTTTGAATGGCGAGATACTCTGCCCAACCGAAACCACAAATTCCCTTTTGTCTAGAAAGTATGCGATAATTTCACACAAATACTTTGGCACATCTGCTACAACTAATTTGAAAAGTAGACCGTGATGTCATATAGTGTCGAATGCTTTCTCAACATCAAGTAATATTAACCCTGTTGACTATCTGTTGCGCTTGTTCCTAATTATTTTCTTTTTTATTCTACCAATTTGGTGAATAGTGCTATGTTCTTTTTTATGAATTAGTTTTTCATATATTTTTCCTAAATTGCTAAAAGACTTATTGGTCTGTAGCTATAACTTTAGCTTTCGTAAATGCCGTTGGAAAATAATTTAGACGTACACAACTGTTGAATATTATGGCCAACAATTTTATTACTTTTATGGGAATATTTTTCCAAAGGAAGTTTGCGGCGCCATCGAATCCTGGAGCTTTTGAAGATCTTAATTTGCTCAGTATGATAGAAATTTCGAGTGTGGTGATAAATACAGCTCCGTCTATTGATGCCTCCTCAGTTTTCAGATGTAGTGCAACTTTGTTTACGTTGCTACCATTTGGGTGAGTGTAGCTCAAAGTTAGCTCATGAGCGTTGCCGAATGAGTTTGCCAGTGCTTCCGCTTTTTCTTCTTCTGTAATCACCTTATTGTGACCATTCACTATTATGGGAATTTTCCTACTTGCTATCTTAAAGAAAGGCTTATCTCTAGGTTTGAGATATTCTAGGAGCGTGCGTCGACTATTTCTTATTTCGGTCAGCATTTATTTTTTGTTATCAATAAAATTGCTTAGAAACTTTACACACTGACCATAGAAATTATTTTGCTGGAAGTTAAAGGTGCTCTGCTGTGTCCTTTTATATTTCTTACGGAGCCCAATAAATCGAATAACATTGCGAGGTAGAGTAGTTTGTTTTGTCGAGTTATGTTGGGGAGTGGCAATATTTCTAGCGGTAAGAAGAAGTCCAGTAAAATTTTCAATCTCCTTGTCAATGGCTTATCGGGAAGTGTACCTATTTAAAGGTAAAACAATACTTTTGTTCACAACATTTTAAAATATTCCCCCGTTGTAGTTTTTTTACGAATATTTTTTTTTTTTTTTTTTTTTTAAAAAGGGGGAAAATAAAAAAAAAAAAAAAAAAAAAAAAAAAAAACTGCGCTAATGTTGTAAACGGTTTAGGTCTACTTTAGATATATCATTGTTTGGACAATTCCATGAAATATGTATCCACAAATTATACAATCTTTGTTGCCTGGTGTAAGTGCTCTCAAATCATCAGCAAATTGGGCAGTATGCTTGGGAGAGTATGTTGCTATAACCTCTAGCAACGTTTCGCTGATTGATGCTAATTTCAACAGAGACATTTTCTATTGATGACGTCTTTGTAATAGGCAATACGATAGGTTATGTTTAACATATTTGTGGATTAAAAGCAGCAACACCACCTCCTCTATCGTCTGTTCTATCATTACGACGCAGAATATAATTCTGAAAGAAAGGACCATGGTTCTCTTTAAAGAATGAGATGAGAAGATTCTTCAATTGCCGAGCTTTTGAGTTTGTAATAATGCCATTTGCATACCAATGAAGAAGTAAAAGACTGTTTTCTCTATTTGATTACATGTGCATTTTTAAGAATAGACATAACAACTTGGTTTTGTTGTACATTTGTAGTACTACTTCTAAGCTCATCAAGAGCAGAAGTGAAAATATTGAATAGCTGATCAATATTAAAGAGATTAGTTTTAGTGCCTCTCACAACTTCAGCGTGAGAACCTCCCGTATTTTGTTGTTCTCAAAATTGTGCGAACTATTTATTATGCGGGGAACACTTGTACCGAATGCATTTTGATGATGCTTTCGGGATGAATTGGTTGTCGTAGTTTGATGGGTTGCTCTTGACCTTATTTCTAGATAAAGGGAACGGTGAGGGTAGTTAATATCTCTCTACTATTTTTCTTACAGTTGAAGCATGCAAAAGCTGTAGGTCTTTTATTGTTTTTTTTTTGTTTTTTTTTTTTTTTTGGTTGTGAATGGACAGTCGTTAGTAGAATGCTGATTAGCGCACGTCCACCGTGGCCATACATTACGCAATTCCAATATTGAGTTGGATTGTTATTTTTCTTAGGCCTGTGTTTTTTCCACGTGATAATTACGCTGCAAATTACTTTAACATTATGAATGAACTTGGGTTAAATGTTCTACGTGAAAACTGAACTTTATAAACCGCGTCATTGTCCGAACTATACCTCGTTTTAACCTCGGTTATTGCTGACGGGGAGAGGTTATAGTTTTTCAACTCTGCATTGGTGTCATTAATTTTGATTTTCGGAACACCGTATAAAAATGCTGTAAAAAGCATAATTTCTTTTGGGGTTGAAGGAGTGGAATTAAATGTTGTTGTCGTTTAGAGCCTTTTTGCAGAATTCGTACTTTTCCTTAGTTTCCGGAAATATTTTGGTGCCGATAGATGTCCGCTTATATACGCAATCTTGTCCCAGAAGATGTTAAATTTCTCTAAAAGGTACCTCGACGTCAGCCACAATTGGTGGAGGTTTGTAAGGAATTTCAGCCGGTGCTATATTGGTTTCTGGCTTATCATCCAGATCCTCGAGACTTGATAGATCACTGTGTCTGTATTTCGAAAGGACCTACTTCTAATCTCTGGTAGTTCGACTAATCCTTTCGGGATTAGTTTGGGTGCCCCAAAGGGGTGCTTGCTGTCGCAAGAAGAAAGAAAGAACATATTAACAAGAAAAGAATAATAGAAAACAGCACTGTGTGATGGCACATCATAGGTAAGGCTATCAAAGCGAGACTCATGTAAAACCTACACATTTGATTTGATTTGATTTATCGTTTTGCCGGCGGGACTAGGGAAAGCCATTTTTAACAGTGGCTGCAGTACTGCTCCACGTAGCCCATAATGGGGTACGTAACCCATGTACCCTTTTATGCGGGTACTTCCTGATACAAGGCATAACGTCATTGTCAATGACATTAACTTGGATTGTACAGAAGTTTGTAGCTCGGAATGGGGAGTTTGTGTTTCTGTGGAAGGCGATTTCTGTCGTCTTTTCTTTTCACTCTTTCTTTTCTTTCACCGATATGATTCAACAAGGTAACCGGCTCTACGTCCAGCTATCAGTATCAATCTCGGGGTGAGGTGCTAAGTAAGTGGAAGTTCTCTAGAGGAATGGGCATGGGGTTAATGACGTTGATGTGACGATTGCAAATAACGCAGCCATATCCAGGTTTCAGACTATCCGTCCGTGAGTGACCATAACTATGTTAAAGTTATGCTTACATTGAAGGGATTGAAGGTAGAAGCGTAGGCATCAGGTGGTGGCGCACTAGGAACGTTAACTGGGATACATATGGGATACCGATTTGCCCTTAGATGCATTTAATCGTATGACGGTGGATCAACAGGTATCAAAGATTGTTGAGACTGTTCACCGCGTCAACGACAGCCTCCTTCCTAGATGCGTGCGGAGTACGAGGAGGAGAACAATGTGGTGGACACAGAAGTTAAGTCGGAAGAGGAGAGAAGTCCGATGCCTCAGGAAACGTTTCCAGAGGAGTAGGCGGACAGAGGTCGCCGACTTTGACCACCTCAGGTCATCGCATAGACCCGGACTTAACGAATATAAGCAAATGCTTATATACGTTAAGGGGTCAGAATGGCGGGAGTTTGCTGCTCGGCATAGAGATGATCCTTCTACCGCATCTGTAGGGGAAAGGGAAATAACGTGGAAGTCTCAGGAATAACGGATGGAGATATTATCCTGACTTCCTGGGCGGACTGCGATCAGGCTTTGTTGCGAGAGTTACTTCCGAGGTCTGATGCTCTGGCCCCGCCTCCTTTGGAGGTGGTATCCAGTGCAATTGGAATTGGAAAGAGCTGAGATAGTGGAAAGTATGACTTTTGTCAAATCACGCAAGTCAGCTGGTATGACGGAATAACCGGAGAGATGTGTAAAAGCATCTGTCGGGCTATTCAGGACTACCTGGACGCTTTGTATAGACATGCTCTTAAAATCACCCGACAAGATCAGGAGCAATCCTTGATCCTTCAGGGGTATTAGCCTGCTTCCAGTGCTTGGAGAAGTTCTGGAAAGAATAATGGTGTAAAGACAGAGTGAGAGAGTCATTGACAACATGTACCCTTTTCAATACGGCATCACAAGGGGTCGTAGTGTTGAGGATGCCTGAATCCACGTTCAGAGATGCGTGAGCGAATCCACTGAGAACTGCGTTCTTGGTGTATTCGTGGACTTCAAGGGCAATTCCGATTACCTGTTTTAGGTGAGGGTGTTGAAAATGTTTCAGAAGGTAGGGTACCAGTAGTTGCGCCTTTGGCGTAGTTACTTCTGTGGCAGAACAGCGAGATTAGTTGGGGAAAACAGTGCGTTGGAGCTCGACTTTGTTCGTGCGTTCATGATGGACCCGTTATTGCGGCAGCTTAGTGATCAGTGCATGGTTTGTGCATATGCTGATGACCTGCTCATCATGGTTGAGGGTCGCACTCGTACCAAGTTGGAGCAGTGGTCTGTCCATGATGACGATAGTTAGGCAATGGTCAGAACATGTGGATGCTGCTGTAAGACCAACATGATACTCTTGTGGGGTAGATTATCTCGCAAGCTACTCGTTCTTTGACTGATAGATCTGTGCTCATGTGCTTCACCGAGTGAAGTACTTGGGCGTTGCCATGGGAGAGCGAATGAACTATTTGCCATGGCAACTTACGCTTCCCCTGTGTGGTACGAATCAGTGAATTCTATATTCGGGTACCGTAAGAGCCTCTCGTGTCGGACAGTGGTGTTATTGGCTTGTAGCCAGTATGTCGAACGGTTTCGAAAGAGACCCTTCAAGTACTGATGGGTGTTGTCCCGCTGGCAATCCGACGTGCGACAGAATTCAAGACCAGGAAAGGGTATGTACTGGCGGCAACAGACTGGAGGGGGTTTAGGGGCTGTTGAACGAATGTGTCTTGTCGAGATAGCAAACACGTTGGGGAGAGAGTCATAACGGACATATTATATTTAGGTTTTCGCCAGATGTTATGTTCGTTGGGAGAAACCCTGACATTGGTTTTAACCTCTGTCTTGGTTTCTTACTGACGGGACATGGGTTACTCAATGCCTTTCTGGATAAGAGAACCCTGTCCAATCGCGAGTCGTGCAATTGTGGTGCACCAGTCAAAGGCTGGCTGCACGGCGGAGGGCTACTACGACGTAGTTGTGGGATGTGGATCTCCTAACCTTGTCAAGGCAGTGTGTCCTAAGGTTTAATCGGCTGCGAAACTGTTGGGATCATGTTGATCCCACAATCTTATTCAGCTTGGTAGGCGGCAACTGTTTGCTCGTGTGCAGGGGCACCAGTCGTTGGACTTCAAGTTGCTGAAACTAGGAGTAGATTAGCTACAGAGTTCGACCAGAGGCTTTGTCTGGTACCGGGAGTGATAGAGATAGACACGGGTAGGTCACGAGTTTGTGCCCAGTCATCTGTATCTTTTTGATCTCTCAGATGGTACCGATAGGCATGGTTTTTTCATATATCTATATTTCATGGTTGCCGTTTATCGTCGCCGAACGGAAGTGGTTTGGAATTTTTCCCGTCTCCCACCGGTGAGGGTACTGCATCCTTGCAATGTAGTATTGCCACAGGGCGACCAATCCCGTGAGGTATGGTGTATATGTCACAATTTGGTAGCAGCTTTGCTTTTTGCTTACCTACGCAGCTCCAACCGGTGAGTTCGGCTGGTAGCGTGAGGATGAGGAGGCCCCGGGACTGAGTTCCTGCCTGATCATTTGTTGTAGGACCCTTAGTGGAAGCATCACGCGGGTTGTTGTTGATACCAAATTCGCTGGTAGAGACTTTGGGCTCGAATGTGGAGTTGCATTCCAACCGGGTGCTACAGACCCATAGAGTAGCAGAGGTGGTAAGGTAGGCCTCACCTCCGCCAATGGGGATTATGTTCCATACTAGTATAATTAATTTGTTATATCCTGGCTGCGAAGAAAGAGTTGACAAAAAATTGTCAAAATTGTCGGCCCCTTTTCCTAGATAGCCCAAGTTTTACTTTGCTATCCCAGGGGGATTTAGCAATCGCATTGCAATACGCCAAGTGTGTCGCACACTGTGGGTAAGGCCTTCACGGCGAGACTCACGGAAACCCCTCATGGACTTTATAGTTTTGCCGTCCTTGATTATTACCGAACCCAGAAATGATAATATAATTTTCAAAACCGTTGTAATGTAATTGGTAGTAGCATTTTTAATTGTTTTTTTTAATAGTTTTCGAGTAGTACTGAACAAATCGCCCATAAAAATGTTTCTTGTGATACCGATTCTTTTGCCTTTGTCGATTTGCCATCCGTTATACTACCGAATCCAGATATTATAATTAGTTTATTGTCCGTTTCGTTGATCGTTGTGCATTGCATTAGCTTATTATGTATTATAAAAAACATAAAATTTTTTCGTTAATTTAATTGACATACATTTATAAGGCACTGCGTGGTTATTCAGTAATATCAAAGAATGCGATTCCTTATTGGAGAAATAAGAACAGTCTATATATATCAAACGTGAAAAAAAATCGATATGGTGGTGGATATTCAAGTTGCGACCCGGTCCAACTTATGGTTTAGTTTTATAAAAATAAAGATACCTAAACATATACTAATGTTTCGAAATGCAAATAACTATTCATTATCACGAACTTATTTATCACAATTGTCGTTTCATAACATTTACAGAATATAATTTCCCCCCGAAAGAGAATTATGACTTAAAATGTTATGACTTTGTTATCTGACAAGAAAATATTGCAGTAAAAAACAATATCAACGACCTGACAGAAACTGAAAAAGTTTTCTCATAAACTAACACCTGCAAACTTTTTAAACTAAAGTATAACATCAAGCTATCAGGGAAAAGTGTTTGCAGTAAGACAGCAACAATTTAACTATTTATATGCTCATCAACATATCTCGAAACGTTCTACCTACATATAGATCACCTTAGAATTAAAGCCTTGACCATCATTGCTGCCCAGTATCCTCATTGATGCATTAGGTGCCCAACATGCATCATAGAAGATGGTGCTCTTTTTCATCCAATTTCGTTCCATAATAGTTTGAATTTCGGAAAAAATCTGAAGAATGGACAACTCCATTTATGGGAACCAATATACACGCCTGAAAGTACAATTATTCATAGTTTTAAATTTAACTACTTATTTCGAACAATTCCCTTCGTGCCGCATGCCTTACCTAGAACGGGACTGTGACCAAAAATTTTCTTAGTTCCTGCTATTGCTGTCATTACATTATTATTATTTAATTCAGTTCAGTTAGAGATTATTCTTACTGAAAATAAACTTACAAACTTGGGTTTTGTGCTTTTAGGAGCCTCAATTTTCGTTGGAATCTCATTACATATATTTGGCACATATGACTCGATTGGATTAGGAAATAAGTTTAAGGAAACAAATTATATCGGTACATATTGGTTCAATGTTATTCTGGAGAATAATTTATATGTGGGACAGTTATGCTCGCATTACTTAATGATGTTATTGGCTGGTGTATTTCGGACTCGTTGATGTCCTTTTTTGACATCATCGAGTTGTAGCAAAAATACATAGAATTAAAGCACAACAAAGAATTCAATGCAGTGATTTTCTAAAGCCCTCCGACTGGGAAATTTAGAAGCACCACAGATTTTTTCTAAATCAGCCAACTTGTATGTATGATCCTATAAAGGACGTGGCAGCGCAATCCATTTTCATTATCAGTACTAAATGTCTGTTGCCAGTTCAAATATAAAGAATATAGTGCAATTGAAGGAAAAATACGAATATACGAATATGTAAGTTATATAAGATAATTTGTGTGGGAGGTACTAGAGAGGGCGTGGTCAATTTGTCAATTTTCATATATTTTATATATAATGCAATATAACTGAAAAGAATTTAAGCAACTTCAGGCTCCCAATTAGGGACTACAATTTGTATGGCACGTACCACAATAAGAGTCGAAACATCATGCCTTTCCTCAGAACTTAGATTACCAAATACATCGGAAATTTGGTCGCATTTGGTATAACGAAATGGATAATAAGAACGTAAATCGGTCATATATGTATATGGGAGGTACTAGAATGGGTGGATTTACTTGATCGATATTTCTCTAACGAATTGTCAAGTAATAATATGATTAAAAATCTATACTACTACAGTCGATTAATTATAGAATACACCAAATTGTTGCATTTTGAAAAGCCGATCAATTTACGAGTATAAAGGAGGCAACAGAGTAAGTATGGTAATGTGCTCGCTTTGTAACCTAAAAAGGGGTAGGGTTAACCTGCCTAATTTTTTTTTACTTGGAATTTTAATTCAAAGCAACGAACAAAAATGTTGACTTTTGCGTGTTATAAATGAGGAATTACGGAGAGGAAATTAAATTTCGATAAATCGGTCAATATGTATGGGAAATAGCTGAAGAGGTGAGCCAATATAGTCCATTTGCAGTCCCCGGATGCAATCTGGAAAAATATTAGGATGCACCATGTTTTTCCATAAATATTTACGGCAGTTATCGTATCCACCAGTCAGCCTGCCAGGCAGATGGGCATCCATCAGATAGCCATGAAGGACAATTGGTATATTAGACGCTTCCTTCACGGTGTTGCATTTTTGGTTGTATCGTTCCTCCCTGTAAAGGTATAATAAAATTAAAGTATATACTTTATACTACACACTGAATTGTTCATCTACATGGGCGCACGGAAAAATAGTCCTTCACTTTTAATTCTTAAACTTTAACTTTTCATATTTTCTGGAAACTAAATATAAATGTATATGTAAACTCTTTGCGTACGTACGATTTATTTTGTTTACTTTGTGGATGCGGCTGCATCAGCTCCTGTAGTTGTTTTCTTTTTGGCATTTCCTCTCATATTTTGAGTACTTAACATTTTGGTGTAGGCCCTCACACAAACCCTAACACACATTGGAAGGCGTAATGTGGTTGGGTTAATGTGGCATGTGGCATGTACTGCATCACTGGTGATGGCTGCGTATATAGGAGCGAGTATATGTGTGTGTTTGTGTGTGTGTTGCGGTATGTCTGTCGTGTGGTACTTATCCATGTAAGTCTCGTAACTTGAGTGCAAGTCATGTAAGACGAAAATATGTTTTACTACATTTGTATACATTTCGCATTTTGTCCTTCGTGTTGTTACATTTGTGTCAAAAAAATGTATATATATACATATATATAAACAAATACATATATGGAAAATGTTACAAAAAATATCTTTAGCAACAAGATTTGTTAAATATTTGCCAAACTGTTGAGCATTTTATGGAAGCAATAGAAAGAAGTCAAAATTGGAATGGAAATCTAAACCGAATGTCATTTTGCCTTTTTTTGTGGGGTAAAACTGCAAACATCTCATGAATTTTGAACACACAGCCTTTAGAAGATACGTGTGAGTTGCAAGCTTATTTTACTTTTTTCTGCAGATATAAATTTTATTTTGGTGCTGTGGGAGGAACCATTAAAAACACACAAAAGAGAGCAGTTTTGATACATACATGTGGCCCAGTGACAGATAAATATTCTTAACATGGAACAAGGTAGAAGGGTGTAGTAGTGTTTGGATACACTTTTAGTTGTAGTAGTAGAACATGATTTGTTGGACTAACTTTTTTTCAGTTCAAAATCGCCTAGCAGGTGGCAGGCGATTTTGTTATGCCAGAAGAGTTTTATGTGAATGCGTTATTCTGCTTCTCATATTATAAACAAAATCATTATACATAACAAAATAAATCTCCAGTGTCAGTAAAGGCAATATTGCTGTCATTTCAGTGATTTATATTTGATCATGTAAGAGTCAATAGCGCGGGATTCGGAGCATATAAAAAGAACGAAGATAACCTGCCAAAGCGTTATAGAGTTTCTGATAAGGAAAATAATACGATAGAATTTGAATGCACTAGGAGAACTGACTTAAAAATTCCTTCACTCATACTGCTTTTTGCGTTGGTGCAAAACTGTGCGGTATACCAGAAGGGCTCCAGTATGTCGCTTAAATCTAATCAAAAACCGTTAGGAATTAACGTAGAACAAAGGAAGAAAAAGTATAAATTACTGGAAATTTCCATTTATTCGTGGCGTGGCACTGCAATCTATTTGAATTCGCTGATATGTTTACCAATCGCTTGTTGTGTGCCAAATTATACAGAATTTAGCGCTAAACTAAATGAAAGATATGAATCTAGGAATAGATGGTTCTGGTTCACCAATTTTGTTGGTAGGCAGAATAAAAAGCATTGCTGTATAGTAAGTTTTTTTTTTAATATTACCAAGCATTATGATGAGATGCAATGTACAAATATATTAGTCCACGAATTACACATTATCGGGGAAAAATGTAATTAAGGTAATTCGGATAATTTTTATGGGAGGTACATGAAATGGCAAAAAGGCGTAAAGTGTGCCAAATTCAACTGAAATTAGTTCAACTTTCGTAAAAACATGAAGATAAGAACATGTGGATTTATTATACTGGGTGTCTGTCTGGAAGTTACACTACTTTGTTTTGCCGCCATTTTGGTAAACATCAGTCTTGACAGTTCATATTTGGCAGTCGTGAAATAGAGACGTGGCAAATTTATTATAGAAAAATATTCGACAAACCATCGTGTTTTAATCGTTAAAACATTTTATCAAAATTAATCATCGATTACTGTGACGATGAGAAAGTTACGTGAAATTTTGGGAGAAACAACGTGCCAACAAGACGCACTATTTATCGTGTAGTGAATGATTTCGAAGAAAGAGGGTCTGTAGTTGATAGGGCCAAGCATGAACCACAACGTACTGCAAGAACGGCTGAAAACATTACTGCTGCTCAATAAAATGTTCAAAATAATCCATCAAAATTTTGCACAAGGATTTGCATTTGTTTCCATTTAAGATTCAGTTGGCACAAGAGCTTCTTCCACAAGACTATTTACGCTGCCGTACATATGCTAGTCTGGTGTGCAATCATTGTCAGGAGGAATCATTGGACTTTACTTCTTTGAAACTGAAAACGGCGTAACGGTAACTGTCAATGGGGAGCGATATCGTGATATGGTTGAAAACTTTTTAACGCCACAACTGCATGCTTTAAGCTTGATCGAATATAGCCAGGTTTACAATGGAAT
Organism: Philornis downsi; assembly: GCA_019455685.1. Lineage (NCBI taxonomy): Eukaryota > Metazoa > Arthropoda > Insecta > Diptera > Muscidae > Philornis > Philornis downsi. Next base: position 3,518,800 of record JAHXMU010000683.1, on the reverse strand, counting down.
TACAGCAAGACCTTTTTCCGCAACAAGTTATTTCAAGAAATAGTGATGTTGATTGACCTAAACGGTCGCTTGATTTGATTACTCCGGACTTCTTTTTGTGGGGATATCTGAAATGCAAGGTTTATGCAAACAAACCAGAAACGCTTGAGCAACTCAAACAAAACATTCGTGATGAAATTAATGAAATACCGCATGAAATGTTTGAGAATGTAATGAAAAATGTGCTCAAACGAGCCCGCATTTGTGTGGCGAACATTTATCTGATATTGTATTCCATACATAATTGCCGTTATTAATTAAAACATTTATCTATGTAGGATTCATTCTCTTGCATTTAATCAAAAATTATAAACAAACAAAGTAGTATACCTTCCCGACGGACACCCTGTACGATTAAGAAATGAATGTTTGTATATACCTATAATTACGTTTATACCACACATCCATATATATGTGTTAGTGCATGCAGCTAAACATATGGGTATGGCTAAGAAGTACTAAGTAGAGGAGGTATATCTCACACCATATGCATTCCATACTAGATTTTATTTATATTTTTATTTCAATACCATAAATATACACAAAATCAATAATTTAATTACATTTTCGTTGGTACTAATTAATGCATGTTTAATATTACGTGTCAAAAACACTTAAAATGTTAACAGCTGCATTCGGTGAGAGCACTCTGCTCAAAAAAATGTTTACAAGTGGTACAAGATTTCCACAGAAGGTCGAGAAGATGTAAATGACGACGCTCGCTCTGGACGCCCCAGCACATCGACAAGCGATAAAAATGTTGAGATGGTGAAGAAAACTTTTTCCTGTTCCCAAGATTGAAGAGACCCATGAAAGGACGGCGTTTTGCGACGATTGAGGAGCCGAATCGCTGAGAGAGCTCAAGGACATTTCAAGATGTGCATATCAGAACTGCTTCAAGGATTGGAAAAAACGCTGGCACAAGTGTATTATACCTGAGGGGAAGTACTTTGAAGGAGTTAAATAGAAATTGATGAATAAATAGATATTTTTTGAGAAAAATTAAAATTCACCTTATTTTGTGAACACACCTCGTATATCAACAGACCGAATAAATAAATAAATGTGGTTGTTTGTTGTCAAAAAATTCTTTTTTTTATAAAAACCAAAGTTTGGTGTCGTTTCGATTTGACATAGTAAATTTATTTAAAGTACATTACAAATTTGTTTGTGAATCATGTTTAAAACATACGTTTACTTTAAATGTTTACTCTAACCTGAATCGAAAGTCAAAAATTACACCAACAATGAAACAGGTGATTTGATTTGTGATACTGACAGGAATGAATAACTTCGTCTAGTTACATTTCCATAATCAGGTCCAAATTGATTCATACAATTTATTTTCTGAATTTATGATACCTACGATTATTCCATAAACTGAGTCGGAATTAGAATTATTTCTAATTTCGTCTTAAGGGTACGAAGCACGAGCAAAATTTAATACAATTTCGGTTCGGTTGGTGAAATCAAAGTCAAAATTGTGTATAATTTTTGTTCGGATGATAAAAACTGAAACTAAAATCAAATCCATTGCCGGGTTTGATGTCACTTCAGCAGCGGTTTCTGAAAAGTTCTTGGCATTTACGTCTTGAAATTGACATTCACTCTTTTATATTATGTGTATATATCAAAACATAATCTACCCTAAGCCTATGGGTGGCCCAAAACCAAAAATCAATTCCTGCTGATTAGGCGCAAACTTAGTCAAAGGGAATTGAAACGTAAGTCACGTGTCCAGATTAATCAATCCAAGAACAGTGACCAGTTTGAGTTGCACTTGTTGCGAAAAGCTTTTGGTCATCGTACACCAGTAACATTACTGACGTTTTTGCTGTTATGAAAATAAGTGCTCACTTTATTATTGGCTTACATACGAACATACTATAAACTTAATTTGTTATTGGCTTACATACGCATTTAAAACACTTAAATCACAACATCAGAAGCAACAATAATCGGAATAATTTTAGAAATTAGGTATGTAAAACTCAGTGTCGTTCTCATGAGGACAAATTAACAATATTTCTCAGATAGGTTTTTGGGCTAAAAGTTCACGATTTTCAAGGGAATTGCGAATTAAGTTGTGTACTTTTTGAGCTTGCGCATGAACATAAATGCAAACTATTTTTGTATTCATATACATAGCCGACCCTTGCTTTTCCGTATGCGTCAATTTTTATTTTGTTACGTTTTCCAACTACAGCTAAGAACCATTCACTTGACCTCATTTAGGATGCGAATAATTACGAACCGAGCATTCCGGAATTTTGTTTGCAAAGTGTCTTAAAAGAAAATTGATTAAAAAAATGCGTTGATTAAAAAAATAAGCTGTTATGGAAAATGTTTAATTATTAAAGTACGCAATTTTGGAATTTTGTTTCTCAAAAATAGTCACGTTCAAATATAAACCACCTCGTTCGCGACATTCATTTAAGCGAACAGTAAAATTTCTTGTAAGATGAACTCCCTATGGCTGCTATTCCTTGACGAATATTTTGTTTCAAGTGCGCCAGGGAAATCGATTTTTAGCCTAAACTTCGGACTTGAGATAACCATAAATGAAAATGCCAGTACGGGTTAAATTCTCCAGCGCTTCAAATTTGAAAGGCTCGAAAAGAATGTTTTTGTTCTTGATATTGGTCTTTCAATCTTTTTGACCCATTTTCAAATTAAAAGAAAGCTTGACGTATCATTTAAGTGGCAAAAACTTTGAATGTTGCACAATCTTCTACCACTATTGACGTATCAAAGTTTTTGTAAGGTTCCCTCAGGTGTTTCGCTCACGAGAAGCGCTCCATAGCGACAAAATTCGCAAGAGCCAGCCTACCGATTGGCATACCTATGGCGTCTTACGTGTTCGCTGCAAAATCAAAACAAATATAAACTTTTGAGACACCCTGTATAAAGATTTTAGAAGAAGTTGACATTCACATTTAGCCTAATATCTCTCTATGCTTTTAACTAAGGAAAATTTATACCACTTTGTGGTTACGTACGCGTGTCAAAGCATAGGTTGAGGTACATGTGTATGCGTGCGTGTGTGTGTGGTTTTTGTGCGTTTGTCCCCACATATACCATTATACACATGTTACATCAATGTGTTGTACACTTATGTGTATCTACGTTAAGTATATATTCAACTGTATCCACGTGTCGCTACATGTAGTGACGGCTAAAATGCCAGATGTACACACTGTATGCACACAAAAGTAAGTATAAGTACGCCTTGCACTTCAGCCTACTGTGTAGACTTGGTTCTGAAAATTTTGAACATGGCCACTAAATTTTTAGTACATAACCTCATGTTGATGTTATGTTTGTCTAAAAGTTGTTCTACATAACACAATGTCTTGTTTAAAGTTACACCAGGAAAACCGAAAACTTATGCTCAAATTAGAACAAGGCAAAATGTAGTCGATCTACATACCACATTTGCGTATGCATCGAGGTACGTTTATACGTTATGTACGTGTGCATCTACCTATATACAGTGCTGTACAAACACTTAAGACATTCACATGGATATGTGCATGTAATTAATGTATTGCATGCACCAGTATTTATTAGCGCTTTCCAAAGCAGTTAATATCACATGAGGTGAGGTCAGAGTAAATATTATATGTATATGCAGACTGGAGCAAAGCAATTCAACTTTAAAAATTTGGCAAACAAAATATTCACAATTTAAAGGGAACATCTAGCGAATATATTGCTAAAGGAAAGGGGCATAATATTTTAAGTTGAACAACGTGCAAATTATAAATTTTTTGGGACTAAAACTCTATTTAAGTAAGGAAACACTTTTGATGTGCCGGGTTCCTTTAGTAATCTAGTGAAACAACCATCTTCAGAGAAGAAAGCGATGGAATTTTGCAACCAAAACTGTAACGATGTGCGGAGGGAAGTACACCCAAAACTGCTTTTTATAATAAAAATCAAGTTGAATTCTAACTTATAATAGCATTTTGAGACTGTTTGCTAAGTCCCCAATTCTTTGAAACAAAACATGTACTGGAATTCGTGGTCTGTATCGATTTATGGGAAGAAAATGATATTCTCGTTTGGCGAAACAGAGAAGAAGGATCGATATCTCTATATAAAAATCGTTTATGGTACAAATCATACAAATATCCAGTTGAGTATGTAGGGTGCAATTTCAAATAAATATGCATATAATGGCGCACAATGTAGAAAAGTTCCAAATAACATTTGGAATTCTGTAGGGAAGTTATTTAAGGTAAGTGCAGCTTAGGAAGTGACTACAAACTTATGGATTCATTCAATATGTTTTGCTTGCAATCTACGATTTACTTTATCCTCTATTGCTATCGTAATTGTAGATAATAAGGCGATATATATATAGAGAATGTAAACAAAACCGATAAAAAGGGGTTTATCGTTTAGATTAATTTATAGAGTCCTGATGATATTTTTCCTACCACTGATGAATGTTGCCATAAAGAAGTTGTTTAAAGATATTAAAAGAGTTTTTCATTCCAGAATCTCTTTCAATCTGTCACAAAAGCTATAAAAATTGATTTTAGGAAACTGGATTTATCGTACCTGATTATGTATTGTGAGATTATTGCAAAGAGGAAGTTCACAAACAAAAAAAAAAAAAAAAAAAATAACAAACTTGATTGGCAATTTACTCTATTCCTTCCAGGTAATACTGAACTGAACGTAACAGAGCGTGAAAATCATTTAAATTCAATTATTTTTGACAGCCAATAAAATATTTAATACGAATGTGTTATTTTTTTAATAATTAAAAAAAAACTAATTTACCAGGATTAAAAGGGCAGTTGTTTGACTGTTTTATTTTAGCAACATCATTAGCAATCCTACATCTTAAACTGGAAAAAAACACTGATAATCCAAAAGCATTTTTGATGGTTCAGAATTAGAAGTTCTGCTAAGAAATGCGAAATGTGACGATATGTTAAAACGGTTTCATAGCTTCAGTGAGAGAAAATTGTTGTACAATTCCAACCAAACGCATAACCATCAAAACTATCACACGACATAACTGCACCACATCTCAATTTGAGAAATCTAAACTATTAGGGGTTACTTTTAGAACGACTTGATGCCATACGAGATTATGGTCCCCAGGTTGAGGTTGTAATTCGTCCCAAACAATTAAGTAAGACTGCATTTGAGCACGAGCAATTACAAAGTTAATCGTATAAAAAACACATATTCTTAAAACAATTTACAAACGATCAATCAATGGATCGTTTGAATAACCTTGTTTAAAAAAACATCTCTTCAGAGTAGGATTCACGTTGGATTATTGTTATTAAATTTACTTGAGAGTGCATTTTTACGTCATTTCGCTTTTACTAAGGAACATTTGAAATGGTGAACTTATTTACAATGAATCAATACAAAAATAATTGAAAACTGAGGTTGTGAACTCACGTGAATTTGACCAACATTCTTTTAGAACAGACTGGTGTAATTATTATCGACTTCAAAAATATAAAACTTTCCTAGGTATATATTTAGAATAATAATTGAGTCGCTTGTACCGTAATTTACTGAAACAGCGTTTCATTATTAATGATTTAGAATTGAAAACGAGCTACGGTTTCCCGGGTTTCTACACATCCTTCATGTATGAAATACTATTTAACGACTTAATAAATGAAACATATATTTAGAAACAATTCAGTAGTTCGTAATGTGAATGGCAGTCGTTAAAGACTACCTTCTTGGCTAGTTTTCAATATTATTTACACTTGAAACACATCTGATACAAATTTATGTTTAATTGTGGGAACAGTCGCATTATTTTCAAATTTATGTTTAATTCAGGTCTTTGTTGAATATTGCGTGTGTACGGCAAACATATGTGACTTTAGAAATTGTTTAATAATGTCACCAGAACAAAAATTCAAAAAACATAATATGTGTCCAAGACAATTATATATGTGACAAATCATAATGAGAAATAATAATAATAACAATAACATTTAAAAATTACAGTTAAACTGAACATGCAACATGCCAACCGACACGATTTTCTCAAACAAAAGGACACCGACATCATATGACAAGTGGTGATGAATTGAAACTCCAACTGAGCTTATATTGAAGAAATTGTTTCGTAGATGATTAGAATGAGTTACGACAGAATAAAATTTTGAAATGATAAACAATACAACAGAAGAAACAGGAACAAATACCGTAGCTGTTCTATTGTCTTGGCACTGCATGGTGATGTCCTGGATGAAGGCGATTGTAGTAGTGATTGTTGCAATGCTGATAACAATGGTGCCGGTTGGTGACTATGATTTCGACAAAGATGATGCAATCACAATAATAATAATGTGTTTCCATGATGATGATGATGTTACAGGATGTACGACAAGATGTTAGCTTAAATTGCAAGTGCTGATTTTTTACAACGACACCTTATTTGCTTTCTTGCCTTTTCTCTCTTCGCCATTCGTTTTCTATGGCGCCATCATAATCCGTTAGTTCGCGCGCTTATGTTGCTGTTGCATGTTATCGCCATGATTTGGTAAATGTAAATCATCATTACGAACATGGTGGTGGTGATGCCTGTACGTACTCGTTTATCCTACATATCTTCATATATCCCCGTAACATGTAATGGAGTCTATACATCTGTGCTTGTGTTAACTAGAGAAGCAAACGTGATGATATATTCACAACAAACATGAGAGTTCCATGTTGAATCTTTGACAGGCCATACAGCGTCATAGAAGTGACACCAAGCGACAGAGTGAATGTGAGTATTGAACGAGTACAAGAAAAGGAAACAATTAGTCTTAGCTATGGCTGTTACTGTTACTGTTGCCATCGTTGTTGGCTGGGCTAGCAACGTTTCTGCCTTGGTTGCTGATGTTATTTTATTTGCAAAACATGATGTTTTTTTCTGGCCCACTTTTCATTCCTGTTGGTTAGGATGGTGTTAATCATACTGCACTGTGGTGATATTTTCTTGAATTTATTCTCGAATGACTGTTTTCTAAAATTTCACATACTTTCTTTGAAAACTTTTTTGGACGACTGTAGCAGGTACAACATAAAGGGCTAAAAAATATTTTTTTGATAAAAAAGTTTTACTTTTTCTAGGCGAGTCTAATATTCCCTACATGAAGCTCACATTTCAGGTCTTCAATTGTATGCCACTATCCCGAATATTTGAAAGCTAACTTCAAGTCTTATAACATCAGTGATGAGTTCGTTGCATTACGCACTAAATCCAACCATTGTAAAATATCACATATTAGTATCACTATAAATTTTAAGTAGGATATGCCGCTTTAAAAAGCACTATCCATTTCTCTAAGCTAATGGACAAAAAACCGATAGTGGCGCGATGTTTAATACACACTACTACTCCTTTGCACAATCGCGGTTAAACCCTGCATACAACCACCTATCAGTATCCGAGCGGAGGCCACCTCGATGTGTCTGACGAACATTTGGAGTAAGTCGAGTAATCGACAAGATTTGTAAATGCCCCTCAAACTGTGACGTTCCGAATCGTCGTTAAACTGTAGGTCCCGTTTGAGTGAGTCTAAAAGCAGAATGCGTGTAAGCTCAACTTGTTTTTTGTTTTTTTAATAGACAGTTTGAAAAATTCACGATAGAAATGTTTATTATATTTTTCATTTCGGTTTATGGATAGTATTGTAAAAAGGAGAATGTTCAGATGACAGAAAAAACATAAATATTTTAAGTTTACATATTTACCTAAAGCGTGGAAAGTCCCATCATTGCTCCGTGTGATGAAACGTAAACGTTTATTCTTTATTATTTATACGTATAATAAAATTCAAATTAAATTCAAATAAAATAGAAAATTTGTTAAAATTTACTGCTATAATGCTTACAGCATCGCAGTTTGGTATTTTTCTCTAGGAATGCAATCCAATCCAATCCAGTCAGATTTGCTTAACATTAAGAATAAATAAATTATAAATAATAAATTATTTGTAAATAATAAAATATTGTTTGGGGTGAATATAGGGACCCCTTTAAACAATTACTGAATTTGCAATTAAATTGGGTCTCCCAAAGATAAAATAATAATATGTATAATATACATAATACAAATTATTCATTCTCTGCCTTGGAATAATATTTGTAAACAAAAGATGGCTCTAAAAAAGTTAATTGTTTTTATTTTGCGCTAATTTCGGCACACAGTCGATATTTAGCATTAAGCTTTGTAGGTGTTGAAGATAGGTAAAAATCAAAAAATATTCACACATTTTACATTTTTCTCACTTACGATCGATGATGTGTGAACGGCAAATTTCAGAACAAATATAAATTATTCGATAATACACACCACAAATGAAATTTGAAGTTTTTGTTAACAAGCTGAGTAGGTACATTCTATAATACGATTCCATTCCTATAATACGAAAGTTAAGTTACGAAATAATTTCCATGAACAGTTTAAGGTAAAACACAAAACAAATCCGACAAACCAAAATATTTAATGTTCTAAATGATAGTTCTTACAGCTTCTACCCCATACTAATTGTACTATTCTGGAAAACATTTCTGAAGTTTTGACGCCAGTGGCTCCAGTGGCACCAAAGTCAACCTAATACCGTTGCAGTCGGTCAATACCAACCACAAAATAAAAATATATATATTCGAAACATTCCATGCAGAAACTTAGGTATGACACCGTAACATGGACTACGATCAGTCAAATCCAAGTCCAAGCGATGCACTTCAATGCGCAACAAAGTTCCTCTGAGGTCCGAACTAATTTCGATCATAATTGCGTCCTATACTTTGTCTTAGGTAGGAAAGTTTTATAGTCTTGCTCCGGTGTTTCTCGATGTTTCAAACAACAGCATAGATTTAATATGTCTTGAACCATGGAACAAATGGTGCAGACTACAGTAACTAAAATTGTTGCTCATTGTATTACTTTGCAGTGCTTGACAAAATTTACAAAAACTGATTAAACAGGCTCTTCCTGATACCCTCGTAGCAAATGAGTAAATTATGTAATTTATACGAATTCAAACAAAAATGGCAAACGTCAATAGATTGGTAAAGTCGATTCTGAGAATGAAGATGGACCGCATTGACACGCCCTTTGGGCTACTTGACCGTTTTATGAAAGATCTCCGACTTCTCTATAATTTCAAGCGACTTAGGTAGTCTAAGTCGAACTCTTTGCCCCTTTTATTGCTTGTTAATAATAACCGAGTGACTCCAAAGCCCCTCTTATGTCATCATTGCAAAAAGATACTAAATTCTCGTGCTATTTTCTATCTCAAGAATCCATGTTTGATTTAACTTAGTTAAGGTACGCCAATTTCTTTAGAAATTTATACATTCGCTACTGCCTCTAAACGTTGGCAAAACTTCATAGGTATGGGGTGTGAGAAAGTGTGATCGAAATAATAATGTTTATATAAGAAGTCTGATAGTCGGTACGGAGTATATAGAAGTAAACGATATTTATTGTCAATTGTAATACTGACTTACTTACTTTGTCCAAAAAGTTGATTTCGAATTACTAGAAAAATTGCACGTAAATGAAAATTTGATTTTATTTGAAAAATAAAACAAAACCCTCGTGCTAAGCACAGCCAAACATATTGAAGTCAGTTCTTTAGCATCATTAATTTCCCAAGTCAAACTTAAACCTTAAAGTGATATTTTTAGTAGCCTTTAAATTTGACTATATTACGATACTGGACAGGCCCAATAAGTCACTGTGTTTTGGCTTTCTAGCCAACTTCTGTTAGCGTTGTGTGATTGTTCACTTTTTGTTCTTTAGTGAATGCTATGATGGATACGTCACGTTTTCTTTACTGATGATTTTTCTCTTGTGTCGGGAGATTTCTGAAATATGTTTTTGTTTTTGGAACTAAGCCAAAAGTACTGGCTCCTTTTGTCTCAGCGTTTATGTAATAAAACTACGAGAACAACATCAGCGACAAAATGACAAGCGCGATGGAGAAACACAGCAGCTCAAATTCGAAGCGAAAAACAGTTAGGACAAAGAAAATCATGCAATTTACAAAGAAAACTAACTAAATGCGATACTTGAAATGGAAATTGTAATCCAATAAAATAGCAATCTTCAAATTGTGACAAAATAAATTACTTTTCCAAGGAAAACTTTCAATAACTGTAAGAAAAAAACAGAAAAAACGGAGAACATTATTTCCTTATTGTATTTTAACTAACCATAAATTATCCAATTTCTCTTCTGCATTGCGCTTCAAGAGAAATTATTGATAAAAGAATTTTCTTTCTTTTCGTAAAATTTATTTCTTTTTTGTTGGTCTCTAAGCAGCTTTTTGTTTTCATTTGTTGCTCGAAGACTTTGAGTTTTGTTAATAGCAACAACTGAAGCAATAGCAACCAACAGTACCAGCGGCAGCAATAAAACTGACAGCACTAGCTACTCCAACTACAACAACATTGACTTTTCATCAATGATAGCAATTATGCCCTTAAGGCTTTACTTAGCACTCTCACACATTTTAACAGTATCTGCCATCCGATGCTATGGCAAAGTGATGGTATTCAATTTTGTATTTGTTTTTTATACTTTTCCTTAGTAAAAGTTTCGTTTTTTGCTACGTAGAAGTTATTTAAACTTCGACTATTGTTTCTTCCGATATTGTCTTCATTGGGGGGTTTGCGCGGGGTGATTGTGACTTTGGTCGCAAAAACGCTCCCTGAAAACCAACAAGAAATTTATGGTCGTACAAACCATAAGAATACTGTTCACACTTGGGTATAAATGTTTGCGAACTAGGTTATGGATGTAAACTTCAAGTGGAAGGGGATGACTCTCCGTCAACCGAACAAATTCTTCAAAACAATTTTCAGTTTGTTTTTACTTTTTAGTTTATTGTATATCATTAATTGCAATTTAAAATAACAATTCATATTAAACCGTGGTTGTCTTATATGAAAGCTTATAGCTTCATAAAGCTCCATAGGTGTGTATTAGGAAGCACTTATTATTAAATTTTTCGAAATTTCTGTTCCAGCGAGAAATGAGAAACAGGAACATAATATGAGAAATGCTTATAGCAAGCACAATCTGAGAAAGTTTGTGTTGATGTGTGGATTAAGGAATGTTTGACTCAATTTGGATGATATTTTCATCCCAATTTGCGGTTATAAATAATAGATATGCAGCGTATCGATTCATAGTTTGATAAAGCAATTGGAAACATATATTTGTAATGTGAACATTTTGGATATCATTTTTAAACATGAAACATTGCTGATTAAAAACAGCCGCAATGTTAGATATGTCGCGGATTGTGGCCAACTGTAGCGTGAATCTACCTATCGGCCCTTTGTGGGAAAAGTGTGCTTGCAAAAACAACGAAATCTTCTGCAAACAAAACTTAAATATTTTTTTCTCGCGCGGAAAGGAAACTCCTTTCAACCCTGTGTTTGGCTAGAGCCGAACATTTTGGAGCAATTAAAAACATAGCCAAGCCTGTTGTGCAGAATTACAACTATAATTTTCCGATAGGAAACTGCACGTTTGGGCTAGACCCCAAGGTCTCCTGGATTCATTACAACTGCATTTTTTCCTAAAGAAGTCTGCGAAACAAAACCGACTAACATGACTGATTTATATCAATGCATTTAAACGATAATTGAACCAGCTTTTGTTGCAAATCTCAATACAATTATGAACAATGATGTTGCACATGCACATGCGGAGGGAATTTAAATTCAATTATTCTTAAGAGCTTGAAATATACTTAAAAACTAATGAAAAAAGAACATATACTAGGGCGACCTAACAAGGAGAACCAAAAAGTTTGCAACATTTTTCTTTATTTTTCAAAATAATTTTCTTTTAGCTCGATACACTTTTTCATTCTATAAGGTGTGCTCAAAAAATAAGGTGAATTTTCAAATTTCGCGGGCTTCGTACATTTGACTTTCGATTATTATTATTTTTTATGTTGGCATACTCTTCTCGAAGGTATGTTGACGGTTTTGTCCATATAACATGTTTAGTTTGTTTGTGAGAGGCATAAATAAGACAAGTGTTTTTCGTGTTCGAATTAAGTGCTCAAAATGACTTGAAATGACTTGAAATTCGGTGAGAGTACTCTGAGTCAAAAAAATGTTTACAAGTGGTACAATCTTTTCACAGAAGGTCGAGAAAATGTGAATTACGCGCCCGCTCTGGACGCCCCAGCACATCAACAACCGATGAAAATGTTGAGAAAATGAAGAAAATTCTTACGGATAGTCGTCGAATCACAAATAGAGAAGTTGCTGAGGATGTCGACATATCAGTTAGCTCATGACATGCAATTTTTTCGGAAATTTTGGGCATGAAGCGTGTGGCAGCGAAGTTCGTTCCAAAATTGTTGAATTTTGACCAAAAACAACGTTGCATGTGCATCGCCCAGGAACAGTTCAATGACATCGACGACGATTCAGATTTGCTTAATATGACCCTTTTAAGCAAATCTGAATCGTCGTCGATGGTGACAAATCATAGGTATATGATTATGACATCGAAACCTAAACCCAATCGTCTTAATGGAAGAATTGTCGGAATTCATGGCTTTTGCATCATGATAATGCACCTGCTCACTAACATTTACTAAAAACAACACACAACATGCCTTAGCCACCGTATTCACCAGATTTGGCCACCTGCGACTTTTTCCATTCCCAGGATTGAAGAGATCCATAAAACGACGATTAAAGAGATAAAAACCCAATCGCCGAACACGCAAAACACTAGTCTTATTTATGCCTCTCACAAACTAACTAAACATGCTGTACGGATAAAACAATCAACATGTTTTCGAGACGAGTGTACCAACATAAAAAAAAATAATAATCGAAACACACCTCGTTTACTCTGTTTATAGTAAGAACTGTCAAACTCCTTAAAACAGCCACCAACCGCAGACTCCACTTTTTCATTGTTGCAAATCTTTTACCACCGAGAGAGCTAAATATGGCAAATAAGATGTACGATGGAGCAATTCGAACTTTAATTCAATCATTTTGGTCATCGTAGATATGTAGATATGTGAATTTTAGCATTGTCTTGATAAAACAACACTTTTTTTCACCAAATGCGGTCTTCTTTCCATAGTTTCATCACCAAAATGATGATAATGATAAATTAGTATAATATTCGCCGTTGATATTTTTTTTTTCTTTCTGAAGACAATCGATAAAAATAATTCTATGAGCATCCCAAAAACACAAATGCCTGCATATGGAATCGTCTACTCTATCTTTGGACACGATTCTCCCTTTTCAGTCCATTGCTTTGACTGCTCCTTTGTCTCAAGTGTAAAGTGGTGGACCTACGTCTCATCCATGGTTACAAATCGTCTCAGAAACATCGCCAAACACTCTACTGAAACATCTTCATGACGTTTTTTTTTTTTTTGATCTATTGAAAGTAAACGCGACACCCATCTTGCGCATAGCGTTCTCATCTTCAGACATTCGGTCAAAATACCATAACATTATTTGAAGTGCCTGTCATTTCAGCTAGGCCACTCATCTTCAGCCGACGGTTATCCAATACTATTGTGAATTTTCTTAACCGTGGAGTGGACACCTCAATTGGTCGACCAGTATGGTGTTCGTCTTAGCAGCTCGTGCGGCATCGTTTGAATTCTGATACCCAAAACTTTGCAGTCGTAAATTAACGAGCAGACTCCCCCAGATTATGCTAAACCTTTGGACCTTGAGACCTTTGATTGTGCTGAGACCTTTCAAATGGGAATATTGAATTGCATTAAGGTTAGCAATTTTTTTCATATTTACACTGATATCGTTTAATTTTGATGGCTCAAATAAGAAAACAAAACGACGTGGTGCCTTGAAAATTAAAACATATGTTTTGTAAAGTTGCTACTTTTCACCAAAATAATTTATTTCAAACCACTGGCACCATCTATGCGTCAGGTCAGTAAGTTTTTTCACCGCTCTCGTACACAAATTAACACAAATTACATTAATGTAACAAAATTTCTGTACTCTCGCTGTATATCGACTTTGCTTATTTTCACAGTGGAAACCCTTTCTTTATTGTATTGAATAACCCGGTCCACAACAAGAACTGTTCCGAACGAGTACATATGTGTTGGAATTCTTCCTCCGAGTATCAATAAAACCACGTTATATCGCTGTCGATTAACGAACAAATGTTAAAAATATTGAAATAAATATAAAAAACCATTTTTATGTGTTGAACATAATCCTTGCAATCACAAGTTTGTGTGTACAGGACCATTTCGTCTCAGTTGTAACAAATGTGGGCCATATCTTCCACCACAACGTATAGAATGATCGTCAGATGAGTGATTGTGTCAAAACGACCAGATCTCTTTGGCTGCTCTTCCTGTGAAAATTGGGATATTTTTAGTATTCTTCAATGTCACTTTACATGGCTTTCAAACAATGGATAAGTAGTTATTATTAAAAAAAAATTGAAAGGTAGAGGACGTTGTACCGACCTCTCAATTGTTTTGGGAAGTTATGGTCCCTTAAAGTGGCGGTAGTGTTAGAGAGAGAAGAAACAGTTAAGGCACTGAAGATGGTATTTTGGCGAATACTGGATTAGCTTTCCGTTTAGTCAGCTGTATTTTACAAGTTTCTGAATTATACTCTATTGATAGTCTATTTGATGTTAACATATATTTGTATATTTAAGTATTCGTTCCGAATGGGCGTTATACTAATGGACCGGGTGTCATGAAACTTTCATATTATATTTACGTCGCCCAGGAGGGAGTCATAGGCTATATTAGGTCTTGATTAGACGAAGGGGCGTAGCACCGCCCATAGGAATGATGATATTGAAGAACAATAGCTGATGAACTATTAGAGGTATACGGTAAAAATTTGGTACGTATGCTGCTGGCATAAAGAGAAATATGTTGAAGCAAAACGGGTCATTACCCGTCACTTTTTAAACTCCCTTACGGTGACCATAGTAATCGACCGAGAATCGTGCGAACCTAATTATATATCACTAAAAACCAAAAAATTGTTATGTGCTATGTTATGTCATGATTGGACAATAAAGCGTGGTATCGCCAATACAAAATAAAAAAAAATTTTGAACAGCTCTATCTACCTATAATTAGCTTGATTTGAGGTGTGCCGAAAAGATTTGTTACGTAAGTTACTGGTATCAAAAGAAAATGGTAGACGTGGACGTTACCCCACCCTTTCTTAAAATTCCCTTAAAATTCCAAGATTTCTTTCTGAGCAAAATTGTATTAGGAGAAAATGGAGTGGAAAGCCATGTTATCGATAATTTAGTCTAGATTATATTTTAGGTATGGAGTTGAGTATTATATAATTATAGAAGATGTTTTCATATTAGCTTAATGACGGCGCTGCAACGCACTCCGTGCCGTCTAGTAATGATTTTGAACAAAAGTAACGCGCTACTATTGCTTGTGGCAAAACTGCTTCATCCCAGAGGCAAGAGCATTTTAGGGTTAAAATTGCTCAAGAAAAGAAGTGTTCTAAATTGAGAGAGTTGTCTCTTTACCTGTTAAAGCCGCAACATACCAATGCAGCCAGGCATAGCATGTCCAATGTATTTTGTTGCGCCAAGACTACGCCTGTATAAAGCTGGATGGTGCTTATGAAATTATTGCGAAGAGGATCAGATAGATTTAAATTCTCTTGAATGTTTCAGTGTTTTTTTTTATCTATACCGTTTGTGTGATCTAAAGGATTTTCATACTTTCAGGCAAAAATAACCAAGGCATATATCATTTGATAAGGCAAAAATTTAACATCCAGGAGGAAACTTCAAAAATACCGAGAATTTTTTGGCAATTTGCCGTAAATTTTTAAGAAACAACATAAAACTTGAAACAGCCTAATATTTTCCCAGATCATAACCGGGGAAAGTATATGGGCTATATCAATTCATCGATATGCAAAAATTCCATTTTAATTTAATTCCTCCCAATAAATCCTCATCCATAATCAAAATAACCCAAATTTTCGGCAGTCGCATTGCTTCATTATTCCATTCCATTTAATTTCTTCCATGTATCAAACACACATCAGAATGACCTATTTTTGGAAATTCAATCAATTTTCCTTAATTTCTAAATATTCGGTTGTAGTCCGAAATTATCCGTTGCATTGTTTTACAATTCTCTACAGCATCGGAGAAAAATTCACAAAAAATTACTGCACATGTACTCTTAACTCCATATCTTCCAATCGGTTGCAAAAAATTCAAAGAAATTTAAAATTTAGCATGCGCTTGATAATTTAAGTTTTGAGAACGAAAATGAGCGACGCTACCATGATCTTCTACTATATTTAGTATGACCGAACTCGCATCAGACATTTAGTACTGCTAATGGAGGAGAATTACATTGCCACGCCTAATATTGTACCACACATATAAATTAGATTACTACTCTTTTTTCATTCCATATTTTCCTAACGCAGGACTTCAGAAAGTTAACATCTTGCCTTTTTATTGAGCTTTATTTCAAAACATTTTTTGCAGCAACACAAAAAGACGTTGAGTGAAAGTGAATGAAAGTTATCTCACCTGGCTAAAATTTTGGGACTAGCTGTCTATTGATTTCATATATTATTCTCTGTTAAATTTTAAATAGTCAATCGGTTAACCCCGCACGTTCAGGTGCCTCCCATACAGATGACCCATTTAACCCACATAGTTCATGTCTTCTATCTGATTGCACTAAAATAGGCCGAATTTGGTAAGAATTTGCGAAGGTAGTGTCTGGGATAGAAAATGGACTAAACGTCCACGCCCTTTTCGTTACATTCCATGCAAATTAGTAATTCTTTCCTTCAAAATTTTCAAGCAGTTGTATTAGATTTTGCCAAAATTGACAGAAATCATCCGTTTGATAACTGAATTCGGAGATTGCAAATGGACTGCAGTATCGTGACTATTCCTGTCGTACAAATTAACCGGAAATCTAATATTTGGCCTATAAAATAAGTAGTTTAAATTTTTGCCAATAGCATTTAGTTCTAACGCATGGCAAAATGTAAACAAGTGCGTGAATAACCTCACCATTAGAAATTACCTGATTGGCTACCATAACCTATATATGCCTGGATTCGTATATTTCACTCAAATGTGCTTAAGGCAGTATTATGCATTAAATAGTCACCAGAGTATTAATTAGAGCACTTGATAATAAGAAAATTGCTATTTACCATGTCCTTTCTGGCGCATCGCATACTTTTGCATCAATGCAAAAGGATGTGGGTGAAGGTAAATGCAAGTCAGTTCACCTGACTGATATTTGTGTATTAGATTTGAAAATTTATTACTTTTAGGAAAGGAATATTTACAAATGCCTACAGCTTTGGTTTTGATATTTCAAATCGAAAACCAATATTCAAGATCACGTTACATCGATCCCAGATGCAGCTGAGAGATCTTCTGTGAATCAGCTCGGAAGGTTGCTTCGGCTTTAGGTTTCCAAGACATGGTAAAATACTGCAATATTTAAAGCTTATTTAGTTTCTTTCTCTTTGGTAAAAATTAATCCCAGTTTCATGAAAATTGATAAACTGTTCTGGAGCCTGTTACTCCAACTATTTGTTGTGGGTCTACTCAATGCGATACCAGACATATATGACCGATGCTCTCATCCTAAAACCTTACTAGAGACCTGTCTTTGTACCCATAAAGTGTTGAAAGCTTTTAAGAATTATTAAATACTGACACAAAAGCCGTCGAAAATATTGCATGTTTTTTTTGTAATAAAAAAATTCATTGTAATCGGATGAAAATGTTTAAATTTTAGGGTCCAAGATAGCATGATGTGTCACGAAATTCCATGGCAACTAACCAACTAACAGGTGAAAAGTACGATATTTGTGAATAATCCTTGCTAAGCCATACCAAACAAAGGGTATGAAAGTTTGTATGTGGCGGACAATTCAACCAACATGAACCCTAAAAAAACGTAAAACGTAAAAAAGTATGAGTAATAGCATGACTAAACCATTCATAAAATGCATACGTAGACAAATGTTTCAGTAATTCAGTAATAACCCTTAAGTGATTATGTGAATGTACAAAGTTGTGTTTTATGCAAAGTGGTTGTAGGTGTGTACCTGCGTCACTTACAGTCCTAATTATATTACATTGCGTAAATACGTTACGCATGTAGAGCATCTTAAAAACAGTAAAACAAAAGCAATGAAACCAAAATGATCACACCCACTATCAATTCAGTTAGTAAATGCGGCGTAAAAAGTAGCGGCAAGTTGTTGCATATAAAAAATTATTTTATTTCCCTGCAACTTAGAAGAAGAAGATACGGTATAAAATAAAGGTTTGTATTTGTCTGTGCAGAAAACAATTACAAATGAACGCATGAGGCTACAAATAAAAAAATAAAAAAATAAAAAAAAAACATTTATGAATGTTATATAGTTTGACCTAAAAGTTTGGGTGACGCAATCAACATAGCGGCAATGAACATATCAATGACCTGTATACAATTTTAGCTCCTCAGGGTTTTTAAATTTCCGAAATATGAACGAACACAATTTCAAAAGTTTAAATTATTTTCCAAGTGCATTTTCCCATAAAGAAAGTTCCTTAAACTAATCTGCACACAAATCCATCATACAGCATTGTTTTGCGTGGATGATATTGGCGGCGACAATATTAGTCATACGTATGGATAACTCCGCATATCAATATTTTTGCACTACATTCAAAATCATTTTTGAAAGAAGCGAAGTTAGTGATTTTGCGAAATGCTACCATCTGCTGCGGAAGCCAAATTGCGATAGGTACAAATAGTTTAAATAATTCATTTTCATACGACATACGATATCAGGCTCACGGCCATTCGAAAATGTTGTCTGGTTTTTAAATTGAAAAATTTCAAATGAAAAGCAAACAAACGAATCAAAAACTTTACTAATTTTTTTCAGGTGTACGAATCAAAATCAAAATTAATACAAGTTTGTTTCGGTTATCGGAATTAGAAGAAAAACTTTGTATATTTGTCCTTTAGGTTTTAGAAACTAAAAGAAATCAAAATGTCCGTTCGGATTTACAGCTTGTTTCCATAAAACGTTTAAAATTATTAACAATCATTAATTATTAACAGGGTTTTCACAAAATTTATTAAAGGTTTCTTCAAAAATCAATGTTTTCAAAAAACAATGTTACCATTATATATTTTTCAACATTCCTTCATAACGGTCCATATGAAAATAGTAGTTTTATTGTGACCCTAGCCAATAAAAATATAGATTCTTCAAAACGAAAATCTATTCGAGTTACAAAGCTGAACACAAATAGATATTTGCTTGTTTTGCGAACGAATTGAACGATTCGTTTTTTGGGGAAGAGGCTTTAAATTTCATTTCGGTGGTGGTTTCTGGTTAACAATGTGTCAAAAAAGGCTCAACATTTCAGAAACAGTATTGTTCTTTTTCTCCCTGGACCGCTTTTATCATTTCTATTACCTATTTTTATATATAATGTAATATAAAACCACAATTGGAGCAGTACCTCATAAAAGTATATAAACTAGAGTAATTCCTTCCACCATATAATGTTAATCATCAATTTCCAAAAAAATGGTCAAAATGTTACACAAGTTTTCGAAAACTGTCATCCCCTTACACGCAGAAATTTTCGCGATGCGTCAATTTGACGATACTGCCCTATTGTCATATACTGATACTGCCTATTGTCCGCCTTTCCAGAAAAAATCGGCATTTCTTAGTATTTTTCAGTAATTTGGGGTTCACTCTCTTACGTATTTAAAAATTATAGCAGCATTCCTGCCCTTATCTATCGATTACCACTGCACAATATTTTTAATTAACGAAAAAATTAGAAAAATGTTATAGGTATACAAGTTTTGAAAAACTATCATCTCCTTGTGCAGATAAGTATGTCCTAATGACTTATTTTGATGATACTTAGCTATTGTCATGTAAGTGGGCATGCCAGAAATGCAATATTTCCAAACGTGATTTAAAGACCCTGCCTCACTTTATAATGAAAATCGTTATTTATATGCACCCAACCAATAACCACGCCCGTAATTTCTACCGATAACCAACACGTGAAAATTGTCCATTTTTCTACCGTTGAATTCAGACTTTTGCAATGGGTAATTTTTTTCCTGATGCACTGTATTTTCCGGCTTCGAACTGAACGTGTCCAAGGCCGTAAAGTATTTCGTACTAAAATGCAAGTCCAGAGGTTCAAGTGGTTCGGACTCTCTCTGCTTCCAAAAAATACGATGACGAAGGATGGCCATGTTTAAACCGGTCTAGATTTATGCAAAACTTTTATAGGCATTTCAAGATTTATGAGCTGGGATGGTCTTTTCTCCAAGTTTTCCATCAGCATTAAAGACTTCATACCAGTCCATAGTTATATGCCAGATATTATCACATGTTACATATTGTATTGACACGTTTTTTTAACAACCGTTCTCTTTAGTTTTTGGGTTTGGATCGGTTCTTCTCGGTATCTACATAATGCCTTCACATATATCAATTAACGAAAAAAGACAAAATTATTGAAAATTTTTCATAATATACAGGTATACATTTTGATCCTACAGTTATCTTTCTGGGTTAATTGTGCCATCCTCCTAGGAGGATAGATTAGTGAACAAAGTATAAAAATATACAAAAAAAAAAAAACAAAAATACAAAAATACAAATTGGGAAACAAAAATGCAAACATTGAAAACAAAAGTTCTTAACGAGAAGTGCAAATTTCGTATATCGCAATTTGTATCAGTAGATATTCTTTGAAAAGAGTACCGAAAATCGGTCAACAAAACACGAAATATTTGATATTCACTCTAATTCAATGTATTGCCTTCAAGACAAGCCCCTTCGGAAATATTGCAGTTATGCCAACCAATAATTAATTCATCTAAATATTTTACAAAAGAATTTTTTGAAAAAGACTCCAGTTCTCGCCGCCAATTATATTTTACGACTTTTATCGAAAGAGAGCGCGGAGTGGTAGTATGAGTTTCGGAAATAGCAAAACAGTCAGCCGGACACATATCAGGTGAATACGATAGTCTTAATATGATGTAGAATCCATGAGTTTTCATTCGACAAATCTAGCGTTTTGAGATGCATTTGCTGCATTAAAAGCCAAAAAATCGAAGATAATATTCTTAATTTACCTTTTTATGATAATAATCAAAGAAAATAGTCAACATTAACTTGACTGATAAACTTTGACGTGGTTTTATCGGTCTCGACTCAGTTCGAAGACACCTTTGAGAAGCTTGTTAGCTGGTTTGCACTTGAAGCGCATAAAGCCATACTTCACCATCGATTACTTAATTGGGTTTTTAAACAAAATTCAAGTATATCGAAACTAGTCGGGCGGAAGAGCGTTTCATACTAAATAAATCGTCCGAAGTGGTACGAATTGATTTGTGAGGCAAAGACACTTCAGCGACTACATCTCTCAAACTTATATGATGATTTTCAATCACCATTTCCTTTACGTTGTCGATGTAAACTTCAGTTGAAAATGTTGATGATCATCCAGAGCGATCGTCTCGAACTCTATTGAATAAACTGTATTGTTTTGTATAAAGCCGATTTAAAGTCAGCTTTTTGAAATGCTTTTCGCGATTTGGCGCATGGCATTTCATTCGCAATGCAACACTTGACACAAATTACTTATTTCGAAATGTTTAGCCGTTGTAAAAATCTCTAAACATACTACTGTAAACCAACAAATACTGTAAAAAAGCATCAGTAAAAAGGCCGGTTGAGGTAGTTTAGAAAAAAATATGTGACTATCCCTTTTAGAGATCTGATGGAACTGCTTTGACAGTATTGTTTTTTGACAGAATGTACTTCTTCCCAATAAAATTTTTTCATTTTTCAATGCCAGATTTATGTATCTTTATATCAGTTTGTACTTTTTCAATATTAATTTAAATGTCTTTATTTATTATATATCATTTTAAATTTTTTACTTAATATTAAATTGTATTTTCTCTACATTATCCAATATCTTAATATCATGCAACAGCTTTTCATCTTTGATATAAACTTCTTAATATTAATATAATATAATATTAATAATATTCTCAGTATTAATTCACACTTTCTCAACATGAATTGGAATTTTTTCAATTAGAACTTGTATTGGTATTGAAATGTTCATTAACACCGCTGTTGCTCTAAAATGTAATGAAATAAATGTTTACATTCAAGACCTGAAATGAAGAAGACTTTTATTTAGTTACTTTATAATTAATTCAGGGTGAGGCTAGCTCATTGAACGCTGATGTTATAATTTGATGATATCTTGATGTTAGGGAGTTTAGCATAAGATTTTCAGGTCGTATTTTTTGGACAAAATTTACTGCCAACTTTAAAAAAGTCTAGTAATTTATCTCCCTAAGCATAATTATTTACGGAAAAAATTTCACACGACATTTATACCCTAAACTGAAAATTTGACAAATACAAAAATTGTTGATCAGTGACCGCCTGTACCTATATAAATCGAACTTGCTAATTTAGTAGCCAACACTCCAAAGACAGATTGTTCCACTCTTAAACCGTAGAAAATCGAACGCATACTCCATACTTAAACCATTTGATTGCTTCACGCATTGGTCCTAACACTTTGTAACATAAATAGGCGTTGCCATTAAAGTTAAAATCTTCAAAAGTTCACAAATGAAAGCAACTCTAATATGCACGTATTTTTAGCATCGACATCTAAATAGAAGAAATAAACAAACAAACGTAAGCTATAAACACAACTATTACTACTGCCACCACAAGTACTACATACTATAGATAATTGGGCCAACAAACAACTTCCATCCGCAAGGGATGTGAATGGCCTTAATAAAATGAGTCCACAGAGAGGTAGAAAAACAATTATGTCCTTATGTTTACACAACCATGTTAATAATATGATGTATCAACTCAATCGCAAACAACTACAACTACCCTTACACGCACTAAAAATAATACTTTCACACATACCAGATCATGAATACAGAAAATACCATTCTACAAACATACACATACACAACCTTAAGCGCAATGTGTGCTCCTCCATTCCACTCCTATTACCGGTTATATGAGGAAACTATACAATAGAACACTTTTTTTTGGTACTTGAAATCCAAAGCAAAAAAGAATCATGATGAACATGGTGAACAACAGAAACAGAAGGAAGGCGACCAATAGCGGCAGCATTGGCAACAACATTGACAACACCACACAAACGACAACAATAGGCAGCGAACGGATGTTGCAACAGACAGTTACATTAGTCAAAGCATTTTGGACATTTATAAGCAATTACCTCTGTATGCACGTATGATGATGTAGCCATACGCAATTTTTGAAATCCACACAAGTGGGGAGAGGCGCACACGTGGCACAGTGGTGGTATGCTATAAAATTTGATTACATAAGGAGAAGTAAGAAAGAAATCCATTTTTTTTTTTTGCATGGCATTGAAAGCTTTACTTGGCATAATCATTATAGAATAATAATTCGATTTCAGTCGATTTTCACTACCTTCTTCCACGGCAAATTTTTCAGCAACAAAATCATTCGTCATATACAGGAACAGGTGGTAATCACTTGGTGCCGAGTCCGGACTATAAGCTAATTGCATAAGAATCTCCTAAGTAAACTCCCAGCGCTTCTGGCGAGTAACTATCGACAAGTGTGGCCCGGCATTTTCCTGATGTAATACAATTTATGTTCTATTGGCCAAAGCTGGCAGCTTCTGGGTACAGTGCAGATCGAAATTAGAAATTTGGCCGTAGGGAAGCAGCTCACGGTAGATGATTACCTACCTCCCACCAAACAAAGACAGTATTCCAGCAAAACTTGGCACCGTTTACGCCAAAGCACCGTTTTCACTTGACGTTGCTGTATACGACCCACTTTTCATCACTAGTCACCATCCGCTTCAAAAATGGATTGATTTGCAGGTTTTTTGTGACATCGATAGGTTGAGCTTCTTTTCATTACCAGACTTATTTAAATGCTTACAAACTGTTTTCTGTACAACATTTAGCTCGTAGGCAATCGAAACAGTACTTACATGCCTGTCGGACTTGATGATTTCCATTATTCTGTAGTCATTTTCGACAAT
>JAHXMU010000683.1:3455810-3494597 GCA_019455685.1 Philornis downsi | reverse complement strand
TATTTTCTTCAGTACGCACTCTACGCATGCGGGTTGATGGCTTCATGCCCAACAAAGTGAATTTGGTGCAAAATTGGAGATAACAGCACAAATTGTTGATTCAGCAGGTCGATTATGAGACCATAAAATGGTCATATCAAACGATGCACATTTGTCACAGAGCACGAATTTTGATAATAAATTTCAACGATTTGCATTTGTTAGTCTTCCCATGATGAAATGGCAGAGTTTACAGTTTTCACTTTGACAGATGACATTTGGACGCCATTACCAAGCAATGCTGCCAACCTGAAAAACTTAAATCTAAAAAAATCACCCTATATATATTCTTTAAGCCATAATAATCTGTATCCATCTAAGCATACCCGTCCGCAAGTGAGCATACCTGTTGAAACCCATAAGGGTTGCACGACTTGATCTAAATGTCTGAAATTTAGTACAAAAATATGCCATACTCGTACTCTGATTAGGTCCGAAATTGGGTAAAATCGGGTAAACAGAAAAAAATCTCCATAGAGAAACTGAACCCACATATAAGAAAGAAGTGTATCCCAGCATTTTTTAGTGCTGATTGTATTGTTAATAATTTACAAAGGTAATAATTAAAAGATTAAGAAATACTTACGTTCGCTGAAAAAGCGGGCTAAGTTGATACGCAATACATGATAAGTATGTTTTTCTGGCACCCTACTTATCTAACAATTGATAAGTACACGTGGGATAAGCGATCGAAGTTGCACGGGTAGGAAAAAGTAAATTATACAAGGACTGAATCCAGTTGTGGAACAATGCAAGGTTTCAGAGAATGAGAATCTATAAGTGGTGGTGCTTAATGAACAATACAAAAGGTCATTCCTACTGATTAAATTTTAAAGAGACCGTCCCATACTTTACGCTGGATTGTTAAAGAATACTTAAGATATCCAGTTTTAATTGGAAAAATTAATAAAGTTTGCATGTTTTGTATAAACAGCATTTAGCACGACTCACAAACTTATCTGAGTCCGTAAGTTGTTCATAACGCTGTGGACCTCATGTGCACAACTAATATTTTCACCAGTTATATATTAATTAAAAGCAAAATTGGTTTGTGGTTAGTATTTACTGGAAAAGTTAGGTAAGTTTTTAATAGACCGCTATAACTGTGAGCATGGTTATTGAAAAATAACCAATTTCAACGGAAATTGGGAAAATTTGGGCCGCTGTATGTGACAGAATGTCCTATCTGCCTGCATATAATTATTAGTCTGCATACAATCACATTACGGAACCCAATCTGTGGTATTGGGTTGTCCATTTAGTGATTTCCAATCCGCCGTCCTGGCAAGGCTGTCAGTTTAACAACTGATCTATCATCTGAAATGTTATTTATTTAGAGAACAACCGAAGAACTCGCAAAAATAGTTAAAACTTACTACAAAAGTGGCGGTTCGAACGTGGGCACATTTCGTGCATTACCGGGTGATTATGGTTGTCATAATCAACCTACTGCGCAAGGAATTGGCAAGATTACAAGGAAATTTGATGTGACTGAAAGCGCTACAGGTGTGATGTATAGGCCTGCATCATCGCAATGTATCGCTTCTGTTAGAACTCTATAACCGTATGATGTCCGACTTTTTTTGTCCTGCAATTGAAGACTGTGAACTGGAAGATATGTGCTTTCAACCAGATGGTACCACGATTTTATTTCTTAAGAAGTTTCAATTGGTCAATTAGCCACCAAGATCATGCGATTTGACGCTGCTAGACTTGTCTTTTGGGGCTACATCAAAAACGGTGTTTACGCGTATACTCTCCAGAAGTTGGAGCATTTGAGAACCAACATTCGAGAACCAAAGTTATCGACGAGATACCGCCCGAGATGTGCGACAAGTGGTCGAAAATTACTGCAAAACTACTGGGAAAACCTCTGCTGTAACCAATCCAGAGGCGGTCGTTTAAATGACATTGTATTTCGTAAATAATGGCAAGGTTCAAGCATTAAATATAAACTTTATTGAAATCGTAACTTTGTGTGTGTTTTATTTAACTTTACTTTTGCAACCGAAAAAAGAATAACGCAGTATAAACCTTCGGAACGAATTTATGGTGCCTGTCCGTATAGATGTGATTGACGGTAAAAATCTAAAGTAAGGTAAAATCCAATAATATAACGCAGTTCAACAACACATGTTTTAAAAAAACAAATTCCCTTTCATCTTATGAAAAAGTTGTAAGAAAGATTCTCACATTTAGGGAGTTTACACGCATTCTATTCTTAGACGCACCGTGGCCTACAGTTTAACGACGATTCCTAATGTCAGTTTGGAAGGCATCTACTAGACTTGATTACTCCAATTGTTTGCACATCAAGATGATGCAGTCAAATAAATATAGATGGCTTTATCGGGTTTCGAATCCACAATTATATGCATGGTAGTCGCGAGTAACATATTTAAATAGTTACATTGACTTAAAAGCTAATGCACCTGATAAATTCGAAGTATTAATAAACGAAATTGACCAAAGCTGTAATCCAATATCAGTTTCCGGCACATGCCGCAATCCATAATAATTTCCTAAGAATAAATAATGTTACTTATTTAAGCAAAATCAACAACTTTATGTAAAACAAAAAAAAAAAAAAAAAATAATAATAATAATAAATAAATCAATGTAATTTAGCAAATCAGAAATACTGAATTGTGAAAACTAAAATGAAATAAATATCAGTCTTGTCCCTCCCGCCCGATCAAGTAGTCGTTAAGCTTTAAGAAAATAAATAAGGAGTAAAAGAAAACCAAAAACAAATTTAGTTTTTTTAATCAAAACTATAACGCGGAAATTTAACTCGCGTGCATCGACCATCATGCCACCCAAGTGTATTTCCTAACTACACATTCCAACAAGATTTTTGTGTTTTTATAGCAATGTACAGGCTGGTGCACAAATCGTGTTGCAAGCACAAAACTTGATCCCCGTTGGATGGACCGTTATTTAAGGATGTCGAAGAAGTTTTCGTACCCAGATCTGCTCCGAAGACGTATTCGTTTCAACAGCATTTAGTTCCAGCAATATTAAGCAATACATAGCCATATCGGATCTCCAACGAAAATTCCCAAACAAATTAACATCCAGAAACTCCACTTTCCGCTGGCCCCCAAGACCACCTGACCTGATTGTATCAGACTTTTTTTATGGGTTTAAGTCAAACAAGAGGTATACAAGCGAAACAAAGGAATTGGACTGAATTGCGGCAGTCCATTAAAACAATAATTGGTTCGATCCCGACTTCAAAACTTTAAGCCGCAATGAATGGTCAGATATCGCATATGTTTGAATGAACATGGAGATCTATCACCTTCAGAACCAATTAGTTATAAAAATGAAATTGAATTTTTTATACAATAAAAATAAATAAATAAATGAAATATATTGGTTATAAAAGATGTTATTTGAATTTCTTATTGTAGCACAATTGGTGCGCCGCCTTCTATATAAATGTACCATGCAATGAAACATTTAAATTTGAAAACTGAATCTATATTTGATACTTTTCTGATTAAATACTTTTTGATAAAAAATGGGTAGAATTTTAGTTCTGATTATGCCGCTGGAGAAAATACGAAGTTTCAACTTTTGAATTTGATTTGAGATAGAACTTAATGTGCAGATTTTGACTCAAATTTCGGGAATTTTAATCAATCGTTGCCCTGAGATGTTAATCATCAAACGTTCGAAAAATTATGTCTAACACTTATTATACATTTTAAGATACTACACTTAACTTTATTTTTCTTGAGGGTAAGATTGTGTCTAATGAAACGATTAATAATATAATTATTATATTAACAAAAACCAACTAACATTCATTTAAACGGGTATATCAAAAACGATCCCGTAATAATATGTATTTTTCCAACAAAATTTATATTTGTAAGAATTTTTCTATGACTGTGCCGCAATTGCAATTCGTATAGCAGAATTTTCGAACGCCGAAACAGCTATCTAGTTTTCTTTGAGTAGTCGAGCAATCAACAAGTTTAGTCAAAACCTCCTCAGCTGAAGTTCCGGATTGTCTATAAGAAGTAGGTCCCATTCCGTGAGTGTCAAAATAGAACGCATTTAAGGTCAATGAATGTGAAAAACGCCCGCATAATTCATTAATAGATGAAAGAAAATTAGTTTGTTGTTGTCATATCTGTCAACTACCATCAGTTGAAAAAATTCTGGAAAGTTTCCATACGTCTTTGTGTATACAGACTTTTTTCTACTGAAATAATTTTAACTAATTTCGTAATAATCTAAGCTGTTTTCTCAAGCGGTATCGCTTCTATCGCATTGGCACTTGTTAAGTGAGTAGATGAGCGGAAGCGCTTAAATCGATGACTAAGAGTGTATGCGATATGTATGAGTAATAAAAATAAATCCAATATTTCTGCATGACATTGAAATCTTTATTGAGCGCAATTAGAACCATCCAATTTATGGCAAATATATACCCATTTCTTCTATAACTTCTTGACATTTTTAAAATATTTCTTTTATGTCTCTCTCATAAAGACAGCTTCCCTTGAGACGAATTTTTCACCAACCAAATCATTTAACACTGGCAGAATCAGTTGGTAAATCCCTGGGAGGCAATTCCGGACTATACAGTAGATGCATAAGAACCAACTATCAGTATCGGTATGTATGTGGCCTGATGTTGTCCTGATGGAACATAATTTCTCTCCTACAACCGTAAGCTACATTTCTTTCTGGTCCAACCGTAAGCTACAGTAAAGCTACACGATTCCCCGCCAAACCCACTACGTCCATAGTATGATCTCTCTGACCGTCAATCCTGGCTTGGCCACCATTTGCAGCTGCTTGCTGCTATTCAATTACGCCCACTTTCATTCGGCGATTGCGTAAATGACCCATTTTTCATCACCAGTAACCATCCGCTTCAGAAATGGGTCGATTTTGTTCCGATTCAACAGATTCGGCACCCATACATTACGCTTATTTTTGTATTTAGCCTTATTCAAGTGGTTCCAAGCTGTGTGTTATGTAACTTTTACCTTTTGACCCATCAAAGTAGTGCTAACATGACATTCGAACTTAATAATTTCCATTATTCCATCGACATTTTCATCGACATCAAAATTACCGGAGTAGAATTGACGTAACCAAAATTTGCATGATTGGCTACTACGGTATCAGGAGACTTTCTGCTACCTGAATGAAGTCTCATATGTGTATTTGTAGCTGTTGCTAAACTGAATAACAAACTTTGTCTGTCACCATCATATAGATGTTAGCGTTAGAACGTTAGCGAAAGAAAAACTGTTTTTGCAGACCGGATAGGGCATTATAAGCATAGCGTTACATCTGCCAAATCAGACAAGATATCAGTACTCAGTTATATAACGGAAATGGCATATGAATTGCTAACCAATAATAATTCAGGGATCAACATAAAATTTATATCTAAATCTATATGAAGTTACGCCTGAGCATGGTATCGGCGCAAGATTATTGAGTCTTGTCCAAACTATTGGCGACCAATAAAAGTATTATCTCGTGTTCACATTTATGGTACATTTTTTTAGTGTTATAATGGAACAAGAATTATTATTGCTGCGGTAACTGACGTCATATCTAATAAAACTAATATGCCATTTGCGTTATCAAAGGTTTTGTCACGTGTCTGCAGGATGTTTCGCCAATTTCCATTTCTTTAATATACCTGCCGTTTTTTATTGAGCTGTCCTAGTTCTATGTCCTGCTATCAAATTCCGATCTGACCGAGCGCGGTATATGATTTTATATTATCAAAATATATGCCATATTATTCAAATCGGGCCTGCGGTTAGGCACAGTTGACAGATACAAAAGCCAAATGTAATCTAGACCGTTTCTTCAAAAGAAATTTGTAACCGGTAGCTCTAATCACATTCATCACTCTTTTCGAATAACAATAAAAATTCATCATTTTTTATACCAAAAATACTGAGAATTTACTATTGACTATGTGTGTAAAAGAGGAAATTTGTTATACATAAGAATTCAGTTTAGAGAAAGCAAACTAATCTTTCCAAATGTTACCCTGTGACACCAAGAGACTTCAAACTATTACATCGAAGAACATTGTTGTCCAAGTTCTGGTTTCACTGTGCTCAACGCAAGTAACACTAAGAACAACACAGAAGAACAAAAGCATCTGAATATAGCTGAGGAAAACAATCCCACGCACAATATGAAAACGCGACGGCAGTGATGGAAATGATGATAAGAGTCCACACGGTGTACCCAATGTGTTCCACATGTAAACAAAAGTACAATCGCTAAATATTGTTGCAGGCAAATGGCTTAATTTTTAGGAAATCATGAGCACTAAACATAATGTGTCTGTTACATAATCATTCAGGTAACATGTTGTTTTACACTCGACCATATTGGCAGTGGTATTGTTATCACATTCGCACCCAGCGGAAAAATAAATGGTATGAAAGGCCTGGTGCCAGGCTTGCTAACAGGCCTGCAGTCACATTCCACATTCGTTTCTGTGATATGGAGACATAGGAGGTCAAGGCCTTCTTTCACTTCTCATAGCAATCCTTAAGGAAGGCCTGGCGTAGGAAACTTTGTAGAATTTCAGCAAAAGTAGCAGTGGCATAAGACCTGTTTATGAAGGCTTTATTAGAAGCATGCAAATGAAGACCCTCCACAAGGCCTAGAATGGAAGATCTTAAAGCAGGTCTACAACAGAAAATCTAAAGTACGTTGGAAAAAAACTTTAATTCACAGTTTTCTTTAAGTTATAACTAATTTACGCTAGTAAAATTATTTAACATAATTGATGAAAAGATTTTCGAGAATTTCAACTCACAAGCTAGTGAGCTCACTCAACATCACTCGATCTATCACAGCTTTCAGAAACTAAAAATTGACAAAACGTTATGAGTGCCTACAACTTTGGTTTCGAAAAGAAGACCTGTCAAAAGAGCGAGACGAGACATGTATTGGATCTCCAAGAAGGAATAAGTACGCCTGGCTGCATGTCTTTTTTGAGAAAGGAAGACGGAAGTATTTTAACTTTCTGAAAATAAAACCTGATAGACATCTAAAAATCTGGACAAGTGGCATATCGGATCCATTAGAAGGAATTGAGAAGACCTGGTGGCATATCAGAGAGGGGAATGAAAATGTCCAGCCGCAACTTGAGTTAATTTCTCAAAAGAAAACAAAATCAGAAATAGGCCGGAGAGGAAACTTATCGGATCCTTTAGAATGAATTGAGGCGATGCTCACGTTCCTTTCCGAAAAGAAGGCATATTAGGGGTCTGCTTACAAAAGCGAGGCTAGAGGCATGTGGGATGTTTTGGCGCAATCAATTTTACCTCATAAAGGATTTGTTAGGAACTTTCTTAAAGAATCAAACGAAGATTCGTATCGAATCTTTTATAAGGAAACAAGAATATCTGCAAGCAGATGCTTTAGAATAATGAATATGGTGGTGACTATGGAATCTTTTAGCAGGATTTACAGTGCGCGTTTGTTGCACGCTTTGAAAATGTTCCGGTTATCAATTGCCAGGCATTGAAATGGCCAAGCAAAGTGCATCTCAAAGGAGCCATTTTCTTTGCAACCATTTAGAATACCTGATAGGAGGCCTTCCAAAACATAAATTTCGCTGCTGAATGCTGTTAACCTACTCACATACATACAACATAATATTACGCGAGGTTTCATTTCATGTGTCATGAAATCATATCCAGGCCTACGAAGTATCAAACACACACATTTCCTGCACGCGCCTGTGAGACCATCGTTATGACCGGTGATGATGATGTTAACATTGGCTTCGTACTAATAATGATCTTGATTTTGTTTCAATGTTTTGAATTTTAAACGTAATTGTGAATTTGTTAATACAATAGCTTATTGTGTACAACAAAAATGTGTTACACTAAATTCTTATTCAGTGAGTGCAAAGCATGTTAAATCCAAAAGATCCCTAAATTTAATATTGAATATTCGAATGGAAATATTGATATCGTAACGGCTGTAAGTAAGGTTACACTTGAACATCTACATCTTTGAATTGGAAATTTTACAATGTTTATCTAGCTAAGTAAAACCGTCACTTTGCACATGTGAAGGGAGATCCATTAAGAAATTAATTACAGAGAAGGTAAACATAATTTAGCAAAATTCCGAAGGAATTAGTAAAGCTAAAAACTTCTGGTTTTAAGGCTGACTGATTTATCGGATAATTGTAGAGACATATGGGATGCACAACAACTACGCCGAATATTAATGGGGGAAAAATCATTTTGTGTATTTAGTAGGATCAACTTGATTCATGTATTATGAATTGCTCAAACCAAACGAAGCCTTTACTGGGATTCTCTACCAAACACAGCCGACAAGATTGAGTTTAGCACTTGAAAAACAAATACATCCACTAATATTTAACGCATGACAAAAGTATTATTTTGCATGATAAATTTTGTCCTCACGTTGCAACGCTTGTCAAAATCTAATTAGAAACCCTCCATTGGAAAGTTCTACTACACTCGCCACATTTATTAGGCATTAGGCCCCTTCCGAATATGGCTCATTTCTATCGGTAACACATGACCTGTATTGGCAGCGCTTCACATCGTATGAAGGAATTGAGTCAATTCCTGCATAGCCTCAAAAGGTGAAGTTTATTATTGGCATGGTATTTGTGTGACACTAGAAAGATGCAAAAACGTAGTGGTTGGCGATGGACAATTTTTTGATTATCGCAATGAAAGTCCAATTTTTGACAAAAGCCGGCGGAGATTCTTAAAATATTTTTAAAATTTACGTAACGGCAGAACAAATTCAGACTTTTAATGAAGTTAAATTTGAAAAGTTGAATTGATGCAATTAATCTGCATATCTCTTCCAGAAAAAGCGGTTAATTGGCTAAAAGCACTAAGAGGCTGGTGGATGTTACAACCAAGATTTCACTTAAAGATCTTCAGAAATTTTTATTTCAAAATCCTGCTGAAAGCTTGCAGGCGAAGACGGAGAAGTCATTTAAGTTTAAATGCTTAAAAAGACTTAGTAAAAATATATTATTTTTCAAATATATAAATAAACATTAATTTATGTGGATTACAAAAAGTTATTTCAGTTTCTTAACACAGCCACGTTCATTGCCCATCTTCTTTGTAAATATTTAGAGCACCTAGGAGTGTTTTTGTATAGATAGGATTGGGCTAAATACATATTTTTAAAGGCATCGGAAAACTTCTGACATCCTACGGGGTACATCGTGCGAGATCCTTATTTAGTAATATTTTTTGCCCTAAAATCTGGAGAGTTGGAGAGCAAAAACCGTGCAAATCTGGAGCAGAAATCAAATGTAATTTTTTTGAAATTTAAGAATTGGTTGAAATATGTTTTTCATATATTCAGTTATTCACACTTTTGTAATACAGGATCTTTGGATCTTCAAACATCAATGCAGGATGCGATCAAAATTGAATTTTTTGAAAAGTCAATAATATGAGTAAATTTGTGGAACTCTAATTTGATCAGATGATACAAGTGGACAAAAGTGTTTCAGAGTTTTATGTACAAATTGTGCAATATGTGAAAACAAATCAAAATTTGCCATAAAATCATGTTTGTTTTGTCATTCTAAGCAAATGTGGAAATTTTATTCAAAATCAATTTAATAAAATTCTTCCGTTCGCAGCGCTCACAAAACACTTAAATGTAATCGTATTTTTGGATTAAATTAATATTTTGGTGATTTAAACTGCTTGAATTCAATTCGTTTATGACAAATCCCCAAAATTCAAACTTTATTACCAGAAAATTCATTGAAGTTTTTCCAACAAAGATAATCAGGCTTATAGTTTTAAGCAATAATAACTCGGCTAATACTCTTTCTGGCAAATTAAATTTGTACACTTCATCGTCCAATGAAGAGATGTGTATAATCCTATTATTATAAATTGTATATTCAAAATATGTAGAATATTTCGGAATTTTCTGCTATTTTTTATTTTTTGCATTTAATATATTGCTTGGATATGAATTTATATTACTCCTCAACTCCTCTTTAAAACAAAAATTTTAATTTTTGGTAATAATTTTGTAAGATGACCAGAAATACTCGTGTATGTTAAGGCAAATACATAAAATATAAAAAAATAAAACATATTTCGGAATAATAGCAAGTAAATATTTTGTTTCTAAATAGTTTTTATTTATTTAATCTCTGAAATTATAATTCTATTCCAGTGTTATGATAAATAAACTTGAGGTTTCATAATCGTAGCTTTCCTTTCCAATCTGCTTTATATGATATCAAAAAATATGATATAAAGAAAAAGTTAAGTTGTGACTTTAATTCTTAAATCTTGAACGAACCTATACACAATTGTTTTACAAACTAAGTATTTGAAGACGCCTTTTAATTTTTAATTTTTTTACTTAGATTCACAGTTTGTTTCTTCACTCATATAGAAGCGAAGCATCATCTGAAGCATCTGTTCCGATTTAAGTTAAAAATAATAAAATACGATGAAATTAAATTTTACTTGAGTTCCTGGAGGTGCGAAAACATTGTATATTTCTTTCTGCTTGTATTTCAGCAATCGAAGTAAAAACAGACATTTGCTTTGCACATAAATCAGAATCAAAACGAAATCGAGAATTTAACGAAACTAAGGCCAACATGACACTTAAATCTTTAACTTTTATTACGCAGCTACCTAATCACTGGTACTTTAATTTTTTGAGTAATGTAGGATACTTCCAATATATTTTTTGTTGTGATATTCGTGACTTAAAGACTCTGGGAGCAGGCGTTGTGACATCTGCTGATTTTTTATTATTCGATATTTTAACTTTGCAGAGACTGGGCTACACAATTTTATCGTTGAAAATATTTGCTAAATTATCAGCTTAAAAAATTACCACAAAAAAATATTTAAATGGAATTCTTTTGTAACTTATCGTTTTCTGAATAATCTGTTCATGAAAGAAATGAAGATATTTTTGTAAATGCAATTTTAAGAACGTTTTCAAAAAACGGTGGATAGTTACTGTAGAAGTTTTATGAAAACCTTTCGAAACTTTTTTGCAAAAGGGCGAAAAAATACAGAATATATTAGAAATGCATTGGATCCAGTACGAGAAATTGAGGGCATAACTTTTTAAATACAAAAGTTGTATAGAGAAATTTGTGGTGGAACTGTGTAAGAAAAAATAGCCGCAAATATTTTCAAAATTTTTTTGAAAAAAATAAAAATATGAACAGTACAGGACCTTTGAAATAAAATATATATATTTTGAAATGACTGAATTAAATAAAATGACCAAACTTGGTGACTAAAATTGATTTCATCCTTCTTCTGGTAGCCTGGAACCATTATTTTAAAAATGAAATAAATAGGAGTGAAAAACTTTTACAAAAAATTCAGAGAAAAGAAAACAGATATGTGTTTAAAATAAAGCGTTTAAATTAATAAAGGATAAATGTATCAAAGTTTGCTCAACCTAAAGTAATGAATTTAATAATTGTTTGGAACAAAACTACCAAGTTGATCAAGTTTTGCCGCAATTTTTAGCTCGCATTTTGGAATATTTTTCTTAAATCATAGAACAGGTATGAATCAAAAATTTTTTATTAAACAATTAGAACAATTTTGCACAATTTCGCATTTAGCTGAAAACTGCAAATATCCTAATTTATGATAACGTTCTCTATTTTTATTGGATGTACAAAAATATATTGTGAGATTCCTTCCAAATATTGCATTTAAAGCAAGATGAAAATTGCACACAGATCTGTGAAGTTTATCTAAAATCAGTGAAGTTTATCTAATCGGGTGATTTGTTTGCATAAGAGATACGTGAAAACATGTTCCATACTGCCCACATTTTGCACTTTCCGGAAGATAAGAAACGTATTAAATGATGCAAAGTTGAATATAAATCAGATTAACCAGAGGGATTTATAGTGGTTATATTTCGACATCCAGGATCAATTCATAAAGAAGGGAAGGCGTGGCATGATTCCCTTTTAGTGGAAACTACAAAATTGTTAATTCATGTAAAATTTTGGCAAACTCAGATAACAATGTTGTATAGCATGTCCATAAGAAAATTCGTGTGGAAGATATAAGAAGACAAAAACGCACTTTTCTTTAAATACCTGCCCAATTGTCTACATGTGATTCAATAAGTTGCCAAATAGTCTTAGGTGAATATACATATACAAACTCACTTAGACCGTACATTTCGTTGTGATACCACCGAAACTAAAGATATGAATGCCCCTAGTTATCCCCATTGAACCATTATGAGCTCCTCAAGGAGCTTTCAAGTCGGACAATATCTACATCGCCCATATCTCCCAGGTCCCCAAAAAAATAAGAATCCAGTGTTGATCCCCCCTGTTCGCAGGGATCGGCGGTATTTCAGGGCTAATGTTGAGTTCAAGATGACAGAATCCA
This sequence comes from Philornis downsi, assembly GCA_019455685.1. Classification (NCBI taxonomy): domain Eukaryota; kingdom Metazoa; phylum Arthropoda; class Insecta; order Diptera; family Muscidae; genus Philornis; species Philornis downsi. Next base: position 3,482,121 of record JAHXMU010000683.1, on the reverse strand, counting down.
GGGACTTGATGTCAGCTTGACCGTCAGAGAATATGCTAATCCCCACCATGGTAAGGACATTACACCTCAGCCATTTTGCCACTTCCCTAATGGCCAAAATTTCGGCCTGTTAAACATTTCAGTGATCGGGTAGTCTCCTTGCTATACTTAGCGCTAGGTTTTTGGAGTAGATCCCGTAGCCTACCTGATTACTTAATTTTGAGCCGTGAGTGTAGAAGTCGACATACGGTCTTGTACCAACAGCTCTTACTGCCCTAGCTGCGGCAGTCTGCACAATAATTATGTCCAGGGTAGTAAATGCAAAGTTACATTTAGTGCATCGAATGGGGTAGTGCAGAGCGCACCAGTGATGCACAGGCTAGTCATTCTTTGGGCCTTGTCCAGTATCCTACAGTATGTCGACTTCTCAAGAGAGTTCCACCAGACGATAATTCCATAAAACATTTTTGGTGTTACTACTGCAGTATACAACCAGTGAACAATTCGATGCTTTAATGCCCTCTTTTGCGCATATAGAGCCACTATGGCCTTTCTCGCCCTGCCCACAATGTTGAGTTTGAAATCCACCTTATTGTCCCATATTACACCAAGGTATTTTGCACAGTCTGCGAAAGGAATTTCAGTACCTCCTAGATAGGTAGGTCCTACAGGTGAAATCTTGTACCTCCTGGTGAACAGAACCATTTCGGTCTTGTTTGGATTTACTCCGAGAACGTTTCCCCCACCCACTTCGTTACATTGAGAAGGGCTGTTTGAAGGATATCACTGACTGTTCCCAAAAACTTCTCCCTAACTGCTATTACCACATCGTCTGCTTACGCAACACCCTTGACACCAGACTCCTCTAAAGAGAACAGAATACTGTTCAAAGAGATGTTCCATAATAGGGGGGATAGAACACCACCTTAGGTTATTCCCCTACTGACAAACCTATTCAGGTCCGACGAAACTGCCAGTTTTGATAGTGCTGTGGCTTTCGTATCGGGAGAAATGTTGTTAAACGCCCCTTCAATATCTTGAAAGACTACCAAAGTATACTCCTTGATGGCGAGTGAACCTTCAATAAATCCGACTAAGTCGTGCAGGGCAGTCTCAGTGGACTTACCTTTCCAGTAAGCAATGAGTCTCTCCAGTGTTTTAAGGAGAAACGATGACAGGATGATAGGTCTAAAATCTTTTGGTCCCGTAAGGGAGGTTATCACGGCTTTGGGAATAAAAACCACTTTTGTCTCCCTCCACATAGAGCAGAGATATGTTTTAAGTCAATGTAGCCGACACAGAGCTCCTCAAGCCATGGAGTCAGCATATCAGCCACCGCTTGTAGTTCAGCCGGTGAAATCATGTCAGACTTGAAGGGTTTAAAGCTTTTAATTGCTCACGCTATTCTGGGTTTGGTTACGATTTTCCTGGCATCAGCCGAAGGTTGATTTGCTGTAATGTTGTCCGCGACAGTTCCGTTTCGGGAATTACGAGAAAAATGAGTATACAAAAGCCACCAGTGATTCACTGAATGTAGTCCAATCACCCTGCGGTTTCCTAAGATAATCTACTGCGCACAGTGTGGAGACCAGTATTTTGCTTAGTCTTGCTGCTTCGGAAGTGTCTTCACCTTTGCTGCAGAATTTACTCCAGGACTTCCCCTTAGCATTCCTCAGAGCACTCTTATATTCTTTAAGTTTGTTTTTGTAGTTGTCCCAGAGAAGCTCTTGTGGTCTTAGCCTTGTTGTAGAAATTTCTACAGCATTTCCTGAGATCTACAAGTTCCAACAAGCACCATCGCGGTTGTTGCTTACCCCTGGCTTTACTCTTGGACTCCAGCGAGTCATTCACAGCCTTTGTGACCTGTCCCGCAGACCGCTCGATGTTGTCTATTAAATGCCTCCATATACTTGTTCATGTCTGCTTTCCTGATATTCAGTGGAAAAACAGTCCTTTGAATCCTTTCCAGTCCACTACCAAATAGTCTTAAAATTTGTATTTATGCTTGAGGTATCAAGATTTTTGAGTGAATTTTCAAATATCTCACTTGTAAAAGAGTATGATAAAAGTTAAAAAAAAAAATACTAAAATTGTTTTTTTTTTTTTACGTTGTAAGGCTTTGTTGGATACGTGAACCGGGCACCTTTTGATGATGTACCTTAAGCTTCATTCTCGATTTATACACTGAATTACGCATTTGTTAGCAATAATGATTGGCCAGAGATGAGAAATTGAATGGCAGTGGAAATGCTTTCCCAGTTGCACCTGAAACCTGTTAAAGGATGAACCAGAAATCGAATATATCTTCACTCAACATCCTTTAGCGTTGATGTGAAAATGTGATGCAGAAATGTGGAGTTAATACGCGGCGTGGCAAATCGCTAGGTTCTTAGCAATTTTTTTTTTTACATTTTACCCAGCATTTTAATTAAATGCTATTGACAAAAATGTAAGTTACTACAGTCTTCAGGTTTACATTTCGATAAACCGATTATCATTGCGTCTATCAAACGCATGACAAATTTGACGGAATTCAATGCAAATGCTTAAATTATGTAAAGCTGAGACTATATTCTTCTAATATATTTTATTCTCTTAATATATACAAAATTTGTTTCAATTTATAGGAGATATGAATATAAGAATAGAATATGAAGAATGAATATAAATTGAATTTATAGGATATATGAATATAAGAATAGAAAATGAAGAATGAATATAGAATATAGAATTGAATTTATAGGAGATATGAATATAAGAATAGAAAATGAAGAATGAATATAAATTGAATTTATAGGATATATGAATATAAGAATAGAAAATGAAGAATGAATATAGAATTGATCGTCGATTTTCCAAAATATTATCCAAAGTGTTACAGAGAAAAACGTATTACATGCTACAGGTCAAAAATGCAATTTCGAAAAATTATCCAATTTGTATGGGATGCATCAGAAGGGACGTGGCAATGCGGTCCATTTTCATTGTTAGACACTGTCTTAGTAAACTCTTAATGAGTACCAAATTCGCCTAAATTTAACTCAACTTGAGAATATATGGGATACGTGTGAGACATTTTCTCCAACAGCTAAATGGTTAATCGATCAAAGTTTCTGAAGATTTTACCAAGAACCAAGTTGTAGCAGTCTAGATCTACCAGCAGAATTAGATCTACCAGGAAAAAAGGTGGATTTCGGAAAATCTGCCTAAATCTAATATACCAGAAGAGTTCAAAATCTCTGAGGTCTCGCAAAATCTTAGGCTGTGCCAAGTTTTAAGAAGTGTCATAAAGATCTGCTTCAGTTATCATGCACGCATATAGCTCACTTGACTTAAAAAGTTATGAAACACATTTCACCAAAAGTACAGGGTACCTTAAAAGCTTCATGTAAGAAATGAGTCGAAGCATGCAGTGATTTTTTTTTTTTTTTTTTTTTTGAATATTAATCAAAAGCAAGCTTTCAATGCATTAAAAATAATTCAAATCGGAAACGAAACTAAACTTTAAAAATGGTATAAAACATAGGTATATGTATTAACAAATTTCTTATTGATCTGAAAGTTTCATTTATGCCAGAATTATTCGTTTTTCGGTTTCAAAAGTAAAGTTAAGTAAAACACTCACAAAGCTAAGAAATCGATGAAACTTTTATTTTATTATAATGCTTGGAGTTTGTCACATATGTACGAAATACAGCTTCAATCCGTCCCTGGATTGCTTGCAGCAGTGGATTCTTTTGAGGTTATTTCCGACAACACATTTTGGGCGGTATCTCAGCAATACCTGTCCGAATATTTTTTTTTTTTTTTCAAATACTACAACGTTTGGGGATTATCAAAGTAACCGTACAAAATTGTCTAACCGGGTCAATTCGCATGATCTTGACGGCCAATCGACATCGCCAAAACGTGAAATTACGTTTTCTGAAAAATTCTCATGCAATAAAGCCAAATCGGAATGACATTTTTGGGTATGCCGTACAAGAACTTGTAACAAAACCTGCTGAAATACTAAAAAAAATCAATATATAGGTATTACTGAGTAGATCACGAAACAGTGTTTAGTTACGAAGTTTCTAGTGAAACACCGTTTTGCAAATTTAAAATAAATATGTGTTCTTAATGGGAAAAAATTCGTTTGAGCAATGTAATAGGCTTCAAATGGAATTAGCTTATGAACGCACGTCGTTGATTATGATGATGGCCTCACCAACATCGTTTTCGAAATTGTACGGTCCAAAGAAGCAGAGGGCGTAAAATTCTTACCAAACACTAACATTTGTGGATGCATTGCCATTTGGTAAACTTCGTGTGGGTTGGATTTGGCTCGCCATTTGTCCAAAACTGCGCCTAATCGCTGAAGATGATTTTTTGACCAAATGTGGGATCCTCTTTCAATCCTTCTGAAGCCGTTCCTTTGACAAGCAGGTGCTTTCTAATAATTTTCCCAAATGGTCGAATCGAATTTGTCTACTCTGAAGAGCCAACGCGTGCACCGGTTGCTCTAGCAATCACTTATTTTGACAATAAAGTTTTATTTGCACGTGCTTGATATGATGAGTACTAAACTAACGATTTAATAGAGACCGCCGCAAATACATGGCTTTTTAAAAACCATTTAAGTGTATGCAGATAATGCATATGTCAAATAATTTCAACGGAATATGTCCAAACATATCCGGAATTTATAATATTGTGTAGGTTTTCTGTTCTCCTAAGTACCCCATCATGAATCTATATCGAAATTACAGAAGAAAAATGTTCAAATGTAGTGATTGTTTCCATTTAAAAGGACATACTATTCATTCAAAGCTGGTCTTTAAAGCAAGTAATATGCTAGCCGATCCCTTTTGGATAATGCAACAACAAAACAAAAAATTAAAATGCGCCTATATAGAAGACATTGAGGCGACGATAAATCAGTATTAGCTGTCGTGTTGCGATGTTTACTACATTGTAATAATAAGTGAGAAAAAAAATATTTTCTTATAATTAAATTAGTTTAAATTCCCAAAAATATAGTTGTTTATTCCGCGAATGCTATCAAAAGTTTTTGTTCACAAGTAGAACACATATTATGTTAAGCAACCATACTCCATATTTGTATATTAATCTTAATGTATCAGAAATGTGTTAATGCTCAAGGATTCGCAAGTACTGCAACTCTTATGGCGGCATTGGAACCTGACAACCTTGGCCCATTTTCACGTAATGTAAAAGCGTATATTTACTTAAGCTCTCATTTCAGGGATTTAAAGTTCGCTTTTAATGTTTCCCTTTCGGTTTATTTCGTGCTTTTTTTCTAAATATTGTTTATGCATATTTAGTTTGTAATTTTCCAAAATTTATTTCCCGTTTATTACACTTTATTGTTGTTATGCACATATTTTGGCCTCAGCCCAAGAGATGTCTGTTTGCTTTTTGGCCGTACTAACTTTTATTAGCCCTTTTGCGAGCGAAAATAGATTTTTGTTGCCGCTGTTGCATTCCACATTTAAACTCAACAATATTGTTGTGCCGTTCCAAAACCAAGGCAGCGTATGTTAAAAATTGTTTTGGCAAAATGCCACTTGAAAAAAAAAATACAAGAAATTAAAGTACATATATGAAAATGCATCAACAAAATTCTAAATATATATATGTACGAACACATATATAAATATATTTTGAAATAAGCATGCAGTTTCTCATGATGCGTGTGTGTGTGAAACAGGGACGTTCGCATTCGCACAAGTTGCATAAAAACATTGACATTAAAAATCTTCTGCAACGTTGTTACTTTTACTTTTCCACGTTTACTATTGCTGAAATTTGTTTCGCCTTCCTTTCAAAACATCCTGCTGAATGTTCTACTGGAGGTAGCCTACAGTTTGTGTTAAAGTTGTAACAAACATACGGCGAATGTATATATTTGTGACCGCAGCAATGGTAATGACACTAAAATTGCTGTTGGAGATTTTAACACTCACTTGCAGGGCCCAGCGCAGGGAAAACTTAGTTTAAACACAAACATCCCCCAAAAGCCTTAAGGACGAATGCTTTTACCACAAATGTGTGTATTTTGTTACTTAGCTATCCGCATACCAAAAGAAGAAAAAGTAAGCTGAGCACATAAAGCTAACATTCGCAAAGCATGATGCCTGGGATATAGATATAAAGCGTGATCCGAAGTGAATGCGGAATATTAGAAAATAGCAGATAAGGTACGCAAAGCTGAAAACGTTCTTAAGAAAATGCAGAAAAGGCTGTCCGCCGTCCTGAAAACCAAACTAAAATAAGTGGTCAGACGTTGCTTTATAGTCGATCGAAACCGACGCGTTAAGCGTATCTGTATACGAATATCTGCATTCGAATAAATCTGGAGGAGAGTGATGAGCAGTCATTAACTTATGGATGGACTAAAAACAACAACAATATCAACACGGACTAAAAATAAAGATTCACTTCAACGAAATAAGTTGTCGCCCCGCCTTTACTAATTCAGTTTTCAACTTTCAATGTGTCTGATAAGTGTAGCTGCACTCAAAAACTGAAATATATCCCTTTTTAATTCACTGTTATTCTTTTCTTTATTCGTTTGAAATATAATAAGCTTTAATCAAGTCTTCAATGGATTTGAAAGATACTCCAATTTTAATGACCTCTACGCTTGGTGAAACTTACAAGGGTGCTCCCAACACTACCCGATTTAACGAAGAAGACACAAAAAAGTTGGGAAAACAAACTTTGAATGCACCTCTAGGAAATCGCAAATTTTTCAGTTTTTTGTCAACAATTTTAAATCCTTTTTTTTAATATTTTTTAACACTTAAGTACTACTTAAAGCATAGCATTGCGAAAAAGATAGAAAAAGTTGGGAAACTTTCCAAATTTGTCAAATATTTTTACCATTTATTCGTTACAAAAGAGGCAATGTAGGGAATAGCCTCAATTGTGGACTTAGTCATCGAATAATATCAAAACGAATACTGAAATTTCGGTGAAGAAATGGATGACAGCAGGGAATTAGCTTCCTCTTATGGGAGTTACCACAAGTGATTCTTATTGTACCTACCAGGATGCTAGCTAGAAGGCCTGGCATGCACCATAACTCAATTAACTTAAAAAGATACATAGCACTTAAATTGACTCATTACAGTATTTTTTTTTTTTTTGCCGTATAAATAAATAAATATTTTCTTTATATCTTAAAAAAACGACGTTCTACAGGAAAAATATGATAAATCGATACTTTGTGTATGGAAGAAGCTCTCATATATTTTCAAACGCCTAATTAACGCAATTACTAAGACGTAAAACCAAAGATCAATTGTTTTCGGGATGTTGTGTATTCAAAAAGAACATTAAATACATTAGTGAAAACACGAAAGTATATGACAGAGTGTTATTTATGAGAGAGGAAAATTTAATCTACGCAGTTTACGAGATAGTTAGAAATGACTACGGCTTTAACAAGCATTTCTCCCACAATTATAGACTGCAATTACGAAAATTCGGAAGGACTTCTTTTACAACTTATTGTAATTAAAATAGAAATTTGTACTAAATTTTTAAATTTAATTTGGTGCATATATCGGCATCGCGGGACGAATATAAGTACTGGGTGTCGGTCGGGAAAGTATACTAATTTGTTTGGTTATATTTTTTGATTAAATGAAAGTGAATGGATCTTATATTGACATATGTTTTATTTAATGTCGGCAATTACATGTGGAATACAATATCAGATAAATGCCCGCAAATGGGAGCCCTTTTGAGCACTATTTTCATTACATTTTCACACATTTCACGCGGTATTTAATTAATTTCATCACAAATATTTTGTTTGAGTTGCTCAAGCGTTTCTGGTTTGGTTGCATAAACCTTGCTTTGTAGATATCCTCACAAAATTAAGTCCGGAGCAGTCATATCAGGCGACCGTGGAGGCCAATCAACATCACCATTTCTTGAAATAACTTGTTGTGGAAAGAAGTCTTGAAGTAATTCCATTGTAATCCTGGCTGTATGCGATGTGGCACCGTCTTGCTGATACCACATATTAATCAAGCTCAAAGCATGCAGTTGTGGCGCTAAAAAGTTTTCAATCATATCACGATATCGCTCCCCGTTGACAGTTACCGTTGCGCCGTTTTCAGTTTCAAAGAAGTAAGATCCAATAATTCCTCCTGACCAAATTACACACCAGACTGTCACTTTTAATGAATGCAAAGTTGACTGATGAATATTTTGAGAGTTTTCCATTGCCCAGAACCGACTATTCTGTTTATTCACATATCCATTTAAATGAAAATGTGCCTCGTCACTTATTATGATTTTTTCATGAAAATCGGGGTTGTCATGGGCGAGCTATACCGCCCTATTGGCATATGTGTGGCGGCGTAAATGGTCTTGTGGAAGAAGCTTGTAACGATTAAAATACGTTGGTTTATCGAATATTTTTCCATAATAAATTTGTCACGTCTCTACTTCACGACTGCCAAATATGAACTGTCAAGACTAATGTTTACCAAAATAGCGGCGAAACAAAGTAGTATAACTTCCCTGTATTTGAAAAGAGTATTTGAATCATGTTCGTCCTTTTACGTATGAACGTCCCTCTAAAAAAGAAGCAGGACAACAAAATCTACAGTAATCTATATTATAACATATATAAGGCTGCCCACATTGATTTTTGTTCCACGGCATGTTATCATTCCGAATTTATGTTAGCCTGTCTTCTAATTTTGTGATTTTTCACCTATACAAAGAAAAAAAAAATGCCATTATGAACTAAAACGTTACAAATTGTAAGAAATAGTATATTTTTAACAATTTCTGTCAACTTTGTTTAAAACAACAACTTTGAAAACTTCCCACGAGCACAAAGTTCTGGGTAACTGCAAAAATTCGTAATGGTGATATATTTTGTAGGGTAATATTGATAGTTCTCTAGATGAAATTGTATATAAAGCGGCGATTTCATTATTCAAAAATTAAAATAGTAGTAATAACATTTTATTTGCCTTTCATTTATTTCTAAAACAGTAATGTACAGCGAATTGGTTGAGGTGTGGTTTCTGTTGGCAATATAACGGATAGTGGCGAAATTGGCAAAAATTATTGTATGCCAAAAGTGTGTTTGTTTAACTCCTTTTGAATCATACTGAAAACTAACGTTTTTGCTATTCGTCGGTGGACCTTTTGCACATAGTTTAGTGTAGTTGGTCTATAAATCTGTCCCTCTTTTTACATATATTTTTATCCCAAGGACTGAAGGTACTCGTATATGTTATTTGGCACGTCTAAGGGTGTAACACCTGGTAGAAGGCATTTAACATACATAATATTTTTGTCCAAATGCGTTTAAAGACTGTACAGGTCGATTGACCGATGCTTAGCTTGCTGTAAGTCTTGCAATCCGGCTGAACCAAATTTAGTACTATTGGATACATGTTATGGGTTTCCAAAAGTAGTGTCTAAGGATGAAAATTGCAGTTTTGTCATTCAACTTCTGGAACCTCCTATACAAATTTGGGCATTTTGCAAAATCCGATATTACCACCCTCTAACACCTAAGATGCAGCGACATGCATTTTTGCCCATAGCTTTGCTCTATAAATCTTAGTACAATTTAGGGAAATCGATTGAATAACATGGCCCCTTCTCATACCTGCTATACAAATGCCCGATTTAACACATATATTCTTAGTTCCGTATTCTCTATGCAGTTATAAAAAAATCAGTAAAATTTGTTAAAAATTAACGGTTTGTATGGTGCCTACCAGAGAATGAAAGTGCAACCCAAAATCAGACTCTTTCTGGTTTCTGCAATATGAATTTCCGACTTTCCGAAATTCAATTTTTTCCTGCAACTCATGATTCGCATACATTGCGTTATTTTCAATTACATTACAAAATTTTGAGAATATTCGACCAAGTAAAGGCGCCCTTTTGTTAGTTCCGTACTTTCATATCTTCCTATCACTTGCACTGAATTCAGCCAAATTTGGCACACATCATATGTTTGATAAACTTAATGCTGATTATGAAAATGCAATGCAGTAGCACGATCACTCGGGTTCCTCCCATACAGATTGACCGATTTGACAAAATTAATGTTTTTTATCCATTTTTCGGTTTCAAAAGCAAAGTTATAATAAACAAAAAACATATACACTTATATATATTTCATTATAATGCTTGGACCTTGCCATTATGTACGAAGTACAATGTCATTTAAATGACCGCCTCTGGATTGGTTGTAGCAGTAGATCCTTTTGCAGTAGTTTTCGACCACTTCTTCGCACATTTCGGGCGGTATGTCTGAGTATTATCCGCGTAAATTCGGTCTTAGGAGCAGCCCCACAAAAAAACTGAACGGCGTCAAATTGCATGATCTGATTAAATCACGATCCATATCCATGTTAAACGATCCATATTCGTAAATAGCAAAACTTTCACTAATTAAATAACGCTCTAGATGATAGATATTTAGCAGCTGACAGCATTGCAAGAGGGGCGGTCTTGAAACCACTAAATGGGTAACGCTATATTTCTTCCTGTAAGCCCGACTGCGTAGGCTGCAGTAAATTGAATTTTTGCTAGAAGCATTTGCTGATACCTCCCATTCAAATTACACATATATGTATCATACCTCTCAACTGGTTGTACTAAACGCAGTAATGTGCATTATTGCAGAGTATTTGTTGACAAGAACGTGGCGTGCGCCAATTCAAAACGACGTTGGATGAAGGTATACTCGCATGTAAGTCAGTTCACCTGACTGAAATTTATGTCCAGTTTTTGTATTTTAAATTATTAAATACATATTAAATTATATATCGCGCTTTGTTAAAAGTGACTTACTTTTGGCCGTGACCGACCATGGCATGACGGTTAGCACACCTGATTATCGTTCGTAATGACAGATTCCACCCCGCATACACCCACCTATCATTATTTGAGCAGCGATTATACCGATGTGTCTGACGAACGCTTTGAGTAGTCGTATAATCGATAAGTCTTGTAAATGCTTCAAACTGTGACGTTCGGAATCGTCAATAAATTGAAGGCCGCCTTGAGTGAGTCTAAATAGAGAATACGTTTGGGCTCGCCGAATGTGAGAAGCTTCCCATTACTCATTGAGACGCATGCATCTCCATGAGATGCAAGTGAATTTGTTTTTTGTTTTTACATTTTTTGATACTCCTCTTCATTTAAACAAGTTTTCTAATATCGATGAAGTAGCTACCTCATGTGACTGTGGTGCATAATATGGTGGAAACAGTGCCCACCTCTGCGCAACTTTAAATCGTTATTGCACAATCCTCGTGCCATATATATATTTTCATCAGTGGAGTCTTTAGTTTATTAAAGTGAATCTAAAATTCGTTGTGCACTACAACATAAAACTGTTGAAATTTTCACATTTTATTTTGCGCTGTTAATAATGCCAGCCATGCGTTTGCCTTGAAGGAAAACAAACTGAAATCACATCCATATGCATAAAAATATCTGTGTAAATGAAATCATAGCTCGGGAGGAAACGGTCCAAAATGTGGCGCATACGTACAGATATCTATGAATATTTGTTGGCGAAATAGAGTTTTCATTTATTTGAGAAGTAAAAAATATTTGAGAAAAATAAACAAAAGAACGAAAAACGTTTTTTTTTTAACTTAAATTCTGTTACGTCGTTTTTTTATTACATTTAAGATAATACAGCTAACTGGCACAACCAAAGCTATATGCTAAGCCATAGGTAGTATCTATAATAATTTCAACTCAATTTTCTAAGAACATAATTTCTTAAAGTTGTAGAATGGAAATTGTATATTATTCATGTGGTAAGTGAATGTAATCCGGTATACTCGTATTTATGCTGACATCCGCAAATTCACTATGATTTTGGCAATAAAATAAACTTTTGCTGAAAAATCCACTTTTATATGATTATAAATATTTTCAAATCTTACATACTTTCACAAATAACGAGCAAAATGGAGTTGAGAATCGTGCAGAGTTTATAATATATTTTTAATTGTTACCAAAAAATAAATGTGATTCATGATAACGAATGTTATATATTTACTATTATCAGATTATATCTGACCATATTTACAAATTATGTTAAATGTGTTATGTTAAAAATTCCTGCAAATTTACTTTGGGATAAAGATTAAATGACGAATTTTTCAGCTATTATTTCAGCCGTTTGACCCGAACAATTTCATCCCATCTTGTAACATTTAATCGTTAAAATTACGGTCTTTTTACATATTCTTTTGAATCCATAATCCTATACGCAGTGTCTTTTATTCGAAAATTTTCAATTTTGTCCTCAATCGATTGGTCTGGGCTCGAGTGATAAATCCTAATCCGAAAATTGTATGGCTTTAAAAAATATGAGCTAATCGACATCTAGAGAACGATCGGGTTAGAATCTTAATTTTCATATCGAAAACTTCTTATGTATCAACAAATTCTCAAAACAAACCTATCTCCGCACAACATTCCTGACTTCTCCTACATTTTTTTATACAATTTTTTATTCATATATCTAAAATAGTTATACAACCAGTTTTGACTCTAATTCAGTCAATGAAAATTATGTCATTTTATGTTGTCAAATTTGGAATGTTTGATTGAATAAATATACAAAATATTTAACTTCACATGAATATTTTTAAGAGCATAGTATGATATGTTCAAAATAATTTAAAAAATAATTTATTTTAAATTTTAATATTCGTCTTTTTTAACAAAATAATATGTCAACAATCGCCAAAAACTTTCGTTTCGATAATAATTTTTCCATTTATTATCGAATAATTAAAAAATTATTAAAAATTACATAATTATTGAAAAATAGTTTTTTTTTCCAAAACTAGGCCCGCTCAAAATATATGGGATAGATTTCCGTACTGCAACGATTTCGACTATTACTGACATCTCCACTATAAGTACAGCGCAGAAGGTACCGACTTATCGCTCAGTGGGTAGTCTTATGAAAACGTCAATAAACTGGAATATGTGCAAATATTAAACGACGAACTTAATGAGCCCTACACCGTAATATGGCGGCTTCAATAATAGACTAACCATTGCAAGTAAATTAATTTGGGTCACTTTGGGTCAAATCGACCTCAAAGTGGAATTTTTTTTCTGTTGATAAGTTTTCCTTTCTAAATATAATCAATACAGATAATCCTATGCGAAATCTAATGAAATATTAAACTGCTAATCGGTATAGTTCATCATAAAGTTACTACCAAGATGTTACTTAAAGAGGTTGAAAGCGTTATTCTTTCCAGAAATACCTCGAAACAGAACTCTTTCAAACCAGTGTGGTTTAAACAAGACAGTATGACTTGTCTTGTAGCAAGGCTTGTTGTGGCAAATCGTAACAAAAATTCTCCAATAAGCCGATTACGCGAATCTAAGCTTTACATTGACCCCCAAGTTCTGCTGTCCACGCTGCAAATGATTTTCTCTTTTTGGGCCACTGCAAATTGGAAGTTTACAAAATAAAACTAACACAAATGGATTATTTAAAGCAAGCACTCGAATTGAGGGATTGCTTTAATTTTTATTTTTCAAGATAGTCTGCTTTTAGCTCGAAACGCTTTTTTGACCGATGTTCAATAACTTCTATACCCTGTTTACGGTGATAACGAATTTCTTAAAATAGCCATCAACCACTGACACCACCTCTTCATTGTTGTCACATTTTTCACAACCGAACCATTTTTCTCAAGTTCGAAATAGGAAATAATTCGAGAGAGCGAAATCTGACGAATAAGATGCGTGATGAAGCAATTTGAACTTTAATTGATTAATTTTGGCCATAGCAATATTGGATTTGTGAACTGAAGCATTGTCTCCTTTGCCAAATGCGGCCTTTTTCCATATTTTCATCACCTGAATGCTGCAATAAATTAGCATAATATTCGCTGTTGATAATTTTTCCTTTCTAAATATAATCAATATAGATAATCCTATGCGAACCCCAAAACACAGACGCCATGACCTTGTCTGCAGATGGAATCGTCTTCGCCTTCTTTGGGCCCACTACTTTGATTGTTTCTTTGTCTCAGGTGTAAAGTAATGGACTCATGCCTCATCTATGATTATAAATCGACACAAAAATTCTACAGAAGTATCTTCACGACTCTGTTTTTGCTCTCATCTTCAAATCATCGGTCAATGCACGATGTAAGCACTTTTTGAAATGCCTATCTTTTCAGCTAGTTCACGCACCTTTTGCCGACGATCATCTAAAACCATTTTGTGGATTTTCTTAACCTTGTCTTTCGTAAACACCTCAATGGTCGGCCACTACGATGTTCATCTTTGCAGCGCGTACGGCCTCATTTAAACTCTGTTAACCAATATTTTACAGTCGTAAACGAAGGAAAAGCTTTAATGTTGGTTGGACTGAGACCTTTCAAATGGAAATATTGAATTACATAGCGACCAATTTTTTCCATGTTTACAAATTCACCGAGATGGTTTACTTTTGATGGCTCAAATAAAAATACCAAACAACGTGGCCTTGGCGTGAAACCTAAAACATGAATAATAATAAATATAATTTTTTTCAAACTACTGGCACTATCTATGCGAGAAGGTCTTCCACATATCATAAATAGGATCCAAGGAAATTTGTTTTTTTTCTTTTATGGCCTGACATCTCTTCATACAAGATCGTGGCCCAAATGAGGGTTGTTTTGTGAGGGTCTCAACCTTTTCCTCTGGAGCTATTTAAAGACCAGATTCTAAATGTATTTAGTCGGCTACGAATAGAGACAGAGAGTGTCTTAAAGAAAATTCGATGCAGTTATCGCTAAAGTTTGAAAAAGTATTCTTTAAAAATTAAATTATTATTTTCTAAGATGATAAAAATTATCTGATAACATTTAACCTTTTTTTGTATATTTTGCCTTTTATAGACTTAACTTTTATATACTTTTAGAAGAAACTCGTAGCTATTTTGGATATATCGATTTTGTACAAAATAATTATGCTTTATGTTTAGTTTTTACATTTCATTTCATCATTTTTTGAAAAGAATAGAAGAGATATTAACCCAGTTCCAATATTTTGAATTGCCATGATTTGGGTCGTATATTAAAAATTTATCATTTTTGAACCAAACACATCCAAAAAGTTAAAAATCTTCCGTTAAAAATTACATACAGACCTTGCATTTAGTTTTATTTACTTTTATTTACGAACTGAAATGTTGAATGGTCTTACGACTGTAGAGAACACTTTATGATCTGATTGTGAATGTATTTCACCAAGTTAGTAATAATTTCTGGTAAGTAAGGATTATTTTATTTCGACTTAAACAAAATAAATTAAATTGTATTCATGGAACTTTTTCCAGTTTTTCCCTAAACTGGACATAGCAACAGGAAATGAGTTTCAAGACATCAGCCTCTTTTTATGTGGACTTGAGAGCTTTTGTTCTGCATTCATTATCATGTATCTATTTCCCATCGTAACGTTATTTACATTACCCCAACGTATCGCTTTCTGTACGTTGCTGCTAAAAGGTCCTTGGAACATACGGCACCAAACACTTTGTTGCTGCTCGCAACATAATTCACAGTGAACATTTAAAAATTAATTTATCTTTTAAAAACACTAACCAATTGCTGAACCAGCCACACGCCGATGTCATAAATCTACCTATGGCAAACCGTTTAAAACTGATCTATAATACAAGCTGATGTATTAATGTATAAAAATATGAATTTTTATTATTTATTGCCTAAAATGTGCGAATACATAAATAAATTTCGTATTTTGTTACGGGCCATATTGCATGAATATCAAAATAGCGGCTATATTTCGACTTGTTGACCGCACACATACACATTTACGTGTTCACAAAGCGCTTTACAGCAATTCAAGCGAATCGCACACACACACACACTGAAATTTACTTACTGATGCATTGAACGAATTTTGGCAAAGAGCTTTCGCATTAAAGGAATATGAGATTGTTTAAAATATGTATAGAGCGCAAAAAAAAAAAATATTAAATCGTTTTTTGATAAAAATTTATGACTATCAAAAAACGTGATGTTGAGGAAAAACATATTACAAAGTGCCACCTCTACACACGAGGGTAAGGACAAAAGTTCGCTAAACTAGTGTTTTGGTAAAACCACATAAAAAACCTGCTTTAAAAGATTGTTAACATGTTTTATTATTACATTATTTATATTATGTCTTTTATTTATATTATTTATTGCATATATATTATTACACTATTTTACTACTAAGTTGGCACGACAATCTTAAGTACAATCTGCCATTTAATTCAATTCATGTTCAATTCTTCAAAAGCGTATTTTGAGGTTTTCACAACGGATAAAATGATCGATCAACGAATTTGTCTTCAATTTTTATTGCAAATAGATCTTCGTGTGCTGAATCGTTAAAAATGTTACGGTGAATGGACTTAATCAAAAACAGATGCATTTGAACGGTACAGTTTGTTTCAAAGCGGTACAGATGTGATGGCAGCTTTGCATTACTCAGGTTGGCCATCAATTACTTCAACTTAAATTAACATCGGTAAAGTAAAGGGAAAGGTGACTCAAAATTCGCCATTTAAGTTTGAAAGATACAGCCTAGCCAGCAAACTTCGAATGGCGTATTCCAACTGAGTCCGCAAAATCACGTCAAAGTCGATCAAAGCTCCAAGTAGTTTTGACTATTTTCCTTGATTACTGTGATGTTGTGCACTCGGGATTCTTGCCAGAATGTTAGATGATAAATACATAATATTAGGTGGGCGTCATGTAGCGTTTGAGAGAATCTGAATGTATTCCTAGCTAAAACCTTAACAAAATATCCTTGAAAAGCCACGGGCTGACTCCAAACAGGGACATTGCTTAGCAGGGAATATGCAAAAATAAATGAAAACGCCCAGCTTGCTCGATTTCAATGAATTTTCACGAGCAGCGTGAATGCTGATGAGCTCAAGTTCTGGGGGTTTAAGTTAGGGTACCTTGGAAAATGCTTTCTTTCGTGTTTTCAAAATTATAATCAGATTTCTCTTAAAAAATGTAGAAAATAAATACCCGAACATGGATTATCTCTTGCAGTTTGGGACCCTTTAGAAACAATTTGTTTTATTTCCGTCATGACTTGTTTGAGTTCTTTTTGGAAAGAAAAGAAGTCTGACCCGACACCTGCAAAGTCATGTCTGAGAACTTAAGTTTGTCGACAGTTCAACTATACCTGTATGAACATTCATCTATTAAATTTTATCCTATTAAAAACTGAAAACATGTTTTTATATTCCATGCTATAGAAGATAACCTAAGCATATTAACGGTTTTTTTTTTGTAGCTTTTTCGAAATGCAGTCTAACCATAATATTACCCTTGCAATCAAATTTAATAAGGACAACATGGAAAAAATGTTCCAAGGTACTTTTGTTTGCACACCTACTATGCAGATCTTATTTCAACTGAAGACTATTGTCTGAGAATTAGCGCAATACTGCTATGCCTGTCTTACAAAATCATTCTCTCATTCCCATTTTCTCATAATCCACCATAGTACATTACTGTGGCTGTAGTGGTTGCGGAGATTCTAAACTAATCATTTCCCTTCGGAGGTGAATCCTCCGAAGGCCACCTGAAATCTTCGCATGGTGCCAGTGATATCCAAAATGAGGATTGACCTGGAAAAATGTATTTCTGATAAACTGAGCATACATAATATGACTGTTTCGCGGGACCACGGAGGATCTTCATAACAGCGAATTCTTCGAATTTAACTGAAGTGTACGACGTTAGGTTTGATAATTTAACAAAACTTGTCGATCTAAAAATTACAATAACTGAAAGCGAATATCTTGACAACTGCGATCATGAAAGCAAAAATCACTCTATGGTATGAAGCTTAGAAGTTGAAAATCTTGCAGTCATAGCAAACTAAGAAGTATTAGCAATAAAAGTAATGATGATGACTAACATATAAATATTTTATGTTGAATAAGCTCAGTCATGAATAAAACCACTTTTTCATTTTCAGAAATAAGTTACCAAACGTTTAACGTATTCTGAATTCAATGTTACCGCCTGAAAGATAGCTAAGAATATATGAGTTGAATCGGTTATTTTTATGGGAGTTAGCAGAAGGCGCGTAGTTACTTAATATCACCAAGAATTATAGGGAAACATAAACAAAGGCTCAGATCGTTGCGCAATACAAGGAATTGATTTGCGGATGATCAGTCAATTTTTACATGACTATACGGCCACTTTCATTTTCAGACACTACCCCAGTAAATCCTTAACATACGTATACCAAATTCAACTGGATTAAATGCAACCGGATGGAAGATGTGAGCCTAGGAATACACAAGTTAAATCGGCTATTTGTATGTGTGATGGAAGGAGGCATGGGAGGAGAAAAGCAAGGTTAAAAAATTATAATATTATAATAACGGACCAAATACTAGTTCATGCAGCCAACAAAAATAGAAATTATAGATAAAAATTTGATTTTCGGAAAGTCGGCTAGCAAAACATTAGGTTGTGCCTGGTTTACCCCGGAGTAAGATATAAAAAGTATAAACTATTCTACTTCATACATTACAACAATTTTACCTATTCTAAAATAATTTATATGGGGAAAATACGAAGAGACGAGAACTCCAGATATAAAAGTAAAATATTTTCTTGTAGTTTATTCTAGCCAATTAGTTGAACCTTTGTTCGTCCCCTCGCGGATTGAAAGTAAAAAATTTTAAGTACTAAAATATTATAATTGTGATACAACAGCTTATATAGCGTTGTATGACAGTATGAGGAGAGATGCCTGCTGATAATAGGCAATATTTTGTAATTGTATTAATATATACAAAAATATTTATGAGTATTCAAATATTTTGTTCCAATGAGTATTGACAATTGACCCATAATTACGGAAATTGACCTACAAAATTATCAAAAATCTGAACATCCTAATTATTATTAAATAATAACAAATAGTCACTTTGATAATAAACTTATTAACATATATTTAAACATAGTCAATTAAATGCGACAGGTACAGATACTGGAAAACATTACAATTTTATCAAATACGAAATGATAAATGAAATGTATGGGCAAAAAATAAATGGATGTATACACAATTCGGCAAGTGCTAAATAACAGACCACTACTTCTCCAACATCATGAATTTTCATCAGAAAAATACGTAAAGTCACCGCAATATGTAGGAGAAAAGGATCTTTAGGCGCGACCACCGAACTGGCGTGAGTCGGAATAATTGATTCAGTAGAAAAAGAAAAACGGTATAAATAAGGGATGAACTAATTTAATTTGTATGAGACTGTAATACGTTTGAATAAGACTGTGCTAGTTGTGTGTACAGTTATTAAATAATGCAAATTTTCATTTGAAAAATAAGATATCAGTGTGTTACGTATGGAAGGATACTTGCACGTCCACGTCGAAACGCTACGAGTGAAGCGATCGATTCAGAATTAAATGACTTGCCCTCATAGGGTCAGGCCAGCCTTTAGATTACATTCGATTTTTTCGATATATTCAACAACTTTATCCGCTAATTATATTAAAATAAATATGTGATAGAAATTAACAAATGCGTACAGGAAGTTATCTAATTTTCTCACACACACTCCTCCAAATAGTACGTACATATTGAAAAAAAAGGTGTCCGTCGGGAAGGTATTCTACTTTGTTTTTCTTTTAATTTTTGATTAAATGAAAATGAATGGATCTCACATTGATAAATGTTTTATTTAATGTCGGTCATTATATATGTAATACAATATCAGATAAATATCCGCCTCTGTTAGCCTCACAGATGCGAGCCCTTTTGAGCACATTTTTCATTACATTCTCACACATTACACGCGGTATTTCATTAACTGCATCACAAATATTTTGTTTGAGTTGCTCAAGCGTTTCTGGTTTGTTGGCATAAACCTTGCTTTTCAGATATCCCCGCAAAAATAAGTCCGGCATTTCTTCTTCATTTCTTGAAATAACTTGTTGTGGAAACAGGCCTTGCAGCAATTCCATTGTAATCCCGGCTGTATGCGATGTGGCACCGTCTTACTAATACCACAAGTTAATCAAGCCCTGAGCATGCAGTTGTGGCATTGTGAAGTTTTCAATCATATCATATCATCCTATTGCCATATGCACGGCAGCGTAATTGGTCTTGTGGAAGAAGTTATGTGTCCACTGAATCTTAAATGGAAACCAATGCGAATCCTCGTGCAAAATTGTGGCCAAAGTTGTTATTTGAAAACCAAGCTCCTGAGCACGGCGTCGAATTAAGGTTGATGGATGGTTTTGAACACCTTCTTAAGCAGCAGTAATGTTTTCAGTCGATCTTGTAGTACGTTGTGGTCCATGCTTAGCCATATCAGCTACAGACCCTCTTTCTTCGAAATCAATCACGAAAAAAATTTCGTGAAATTTCCCAAAAATTTCACGTAACTTTCTCATCGTGACAGTAATTGATGATTGATTTTGATAAAAGGTTTTAACGATTAAAGCACGTGGGTTTATTAAATATTTTTCCATAATAAATTTGTCACGTCTCCACTTCACGACTGCTAAATATGAACTGTCAAGACTAACGTTTGCCAAAAAAGCGGCAAAACAAAATAGTGTACCTTCCCGACGGACATCCTAGGTTACAGTGGATATTTCGTTCATTCAGCCGACTTATGTCTACGTATTATGAATTTTTCGAGACGTCCTTATAAAGCCCGATCGAACAATTGTTTTCTCGCCACAGTCGACTGGTGAAAGGGAAAAAGTTCATTGAACCTGTACATTCATAACCAGATTATGTTCACAAGTAGATATCGACCGAAAATGTCCAGCTTTTGATTCATCAAACATTTTTTCATTATACCAACCACTAACTCGCTTTTTCCCCCCATGGCCATGTGGCATAACTACCGGAGTTTATTTTATTAATTTAAAGTATCGGCCTGTTCTGGGAAGTGTGGTTGTGGGAAGTATCTTTTCAGGAATCTTTGGCGCTTTGGTTTGTCTATAATATGATTATTTTTCTTTATAGTTTTCTACGTGTTGTCTGTTACCATGACTACCAACCGATCTTTATAAAACTTTCTTTGGAAGCAGCTTTTCCACACATTTTGCTCGTTATAAGTTACAAAAATTAAAAAGTTCAAAGAAACATATGACATATTAACCGATGTCGCCATAAGTAATATAAATTTGTATGTAGTGCTGTTGAAAATCGAGATCGTCATTATAGATATAGATTATATATATTGAAATATCTAGTTCTTAATACATATTTAAAATTATTTTTTACTATTTTTTAAACCGTTATGAAACCATAAAATTGACTGAGGATTCAACACTATTTGACACCGCCAGGCATACCCGATTGTAGAAATTAAACGTAAAACGTAAAACATAATTGCTGGGTTTTTGCAGACATTTTTGTACAAGTTTGATGGAGCATAAAAAAAAATTTTAAGATAAAGCAAAAGTTTGATAATTTTTGGTAGCTTTCGGTAATATTATCAAAAAGAAAAGGAAAAAAAAAATCTAATAATATTTGTCGATACTTGGAAAAAAAAGATAAAATATTTCCAGAGTTTGGTAGTAGTTTGGTGGTAGTTTACAGCATAAAATTTAAAGTGAAAATGGAAAAAGAAAAATTTTGTACAACATTGTGTAAAATTCACACTCGTATGTGTAAAATTCACATTTCATCGGCAGAGATGCAAAAACCACCAAAGTTTGGCAGAAAATAAAAAAGATTTTATGCCTTACTTTTCTCATTGCTTAGTCTTTCTTCAAGTAATTTTGTCTTTTTTAAGCTCGAAGTCTTAGTTTTATAATTATTTCCAATAATTTTGCAATTGCTCGTTTTGCATCTTCAATTTTAACCAAAATGAAAAATTAATACAAGTCTAAGCATCCACAGCAACATAAATCTTATTATACATTATAAAAAAACCACTTATGCTAATATGAAAATCACACACAATTTTGTTTTCTTAAACTAATGTTGGTAGTGGATATTGCGCTGATTGCCTTTTTGCCTTGTTGTTCTTTAAAGAGTAGTTCCTTGTTATATTTTTGTACCAAATGTGTGTAGCAGTGTTGTCAGATTTTTTTTGTAGCTTCACCGCTAAAATTCCCCGAAAATCGCCAAAAAGTGCAATCATATTTTAGCTACAAAATTCGATTTTTTATTACATTGTTACAAATATTATTTGATATTGTTATTGTTATTGATAACAATTTTATTAATTCAAAATGTATCTAAGATTATCATATTAAAAATAATATCAGCTCATTTGAAGTATCAGTTTAAAATATAAACACAATAAATTAAAATACATTTTACAGTCTTTTTCCCCTTTCTAAAATCTTATTGTAGTTTTCCAAGCGAAATGAATTTAAAGCATCGCCTATTGTAAATTGGTAACTTAGATTCACTTATGTTATTTTAAAAAAGATATATCTTTTCCCGTTGACGACGATTTGCAACTGCCGTTCTTTGAGTCGTGTTGTGGTTACATAGTTTTATGTCAGACTTAAGACCAGAAAATCGTATTTGTAACTTATTTTTGGTGGTGCCAACATACTATTCTTAACATTTATCGAGTGGTTTCCCTCGCACCGAATTTAAAATATAACATCAGTTTCTCCACTTACAGAATTTTTGACTTGATGTTACAGTTTGATTTTTCTAGACTCTCTGACAAGTCTGGTATCTAACTATTTATACTCCTTTAGATTGTCCTAATTTTTGGGACTTTTTAGATTTTTCTTATGTTCTAAAATCAATCTATATACTGACATTAATTTATCTGATATTAGTAGTATCATATCATTATTAATTGATATGACTATCGTATTAGTGTAAATAGTTGTTTGATAATGTATAAGATTTATGTTAATGCTTATGATGAAATTAATTTTTCGTTTCGGTTAAAATGTAATTGCAAATTCCCTGAAGAAGCAATTCGTGATAGTGCGAAACATTTGAAATAAATAAAGTTATGTATAAGAATTAGGATCTCGAGCTTAAAAAAGTACAAAATTATTTGGATACAAGAATAGATGGAATAACAGTCCATAATTTATTAACTGGACCGTTATTTTATAAGAAAGAAGACCAGAATGAAAAATTGTTGTCGCAAATTTCAAAAAATTAGACACATAAAGATCCTTTCACCTCGGACGTACATGAAGGCGATATTTTTCACTTAAGCAAAGATAGGAACAGTATCAAATGAAGAAAAATTTGGTCATAATCAGATCATCCAGTGAAGTGTGCGCATGCTTCTAACCCCATAAGCCAATTCACTAGTATCTAACGTACAAAGACGCATCCTTCGATTAAATTATGCACTCAAATGATTACCTAATCAGAGGTTATAGTATAACTAAATTTCGGACCCAAACGTCAATTTATGTGGAAAGTTAAGCGAATCATAGTTTGATTCCACCGAAATTGTGTATTCAAATGAAGATTATAAATACAGGGTTATAGATTTTTCGGTTTTAAAGTAAAATTAAATAAAACAGACATAAAGCTATGATTTCGATGAAACTTTTATTACCTTACAATACTTGGACTTTGCCATTATGAATACAATGTCATTTAAATGACCGTCTATTAATTGGTTGCAGCAGTGAATCCCTTTGTGATACTTTTTGATCATTTTTTTCCGCATTCCTCGATATGTTTGTGGATTATCCGCGTAAACAAGGTTGTTAACGTAGCCCCACAAAAAGAGTATAAAGACGTCAAATCACGTGATCTTGGTGGCCAATTGATGTCACCAAAAGGTATGATTACTTTTAATCGTCACCAAAGAAAGGGAGTTTGCAGAACTTCAAGCTATCAGGTAAAAAAAATTAAAAAATTGCAATAACCTACCATATAACATTTAATGATTTCATGATTTACTGAATCAGAAGCTTTCGCAGAGTCAGTACATAGGACGTCTACCTGCATTTTATTTTCTATAGAGGTTATGAGTTTGTTGGATAACACAGCTAGATTAATACAAGTTAACCTAACAGGAAAAAACCATATTGAAAGATACTACTCGACACATGATCAGATATTTCGAAGGAAATATTTCATCAAATATTTTAGAGAAGGCACACTTTTTCAACATTCTCAAAGTTTGATAATAAACTAAAAAATTATATTACTTTTGACGATCCTGCTCAAATTTCAATTTTAAATAGAAAAGGCAAATTTATTGATTTGTACAAATGTTGGTCTGCATTAGTGCTCATTACTCTATTCGTATGGAAGTTCCCAGAAGTTCTGTTCTAAATGTTGATGTTTTTTAACTATGATCCAGCAAGAGGGAATGTGCTTTTTTGACCACATGCTACTTAGTTGCTACATAAACAGGGGATAACAATATAAGTTGAAATTTATTGCTTTGGGGTATTAAGCATTTTTCTAAAAGTAGCTATTATGGGTATTTATTATAACGACTACGTTTATAATAAAGATATTGACAACAACAACAAAGAGATATTACGTAATTATTCATAAACCGCTGCTTTGAAAAATAAAATCGTTTGTGAGCTACGTCGAATTTTCAACGACCAGGAAAGTAAATATGCATCAAAATGAGCGCGGTAAAAATATAAATAATAATAATAGTAATGGACTCGAAACTTTGTCTTAGATTCATTTGAGTCGTTTCTTCCTATGACCACAGACATAAACTAGCGTTATTTACAACTTCTCAAGTAACTCCTTGAGATTTTAATTGAGAAAATTTTGAGGGTTCAAAATATGTGTTCTAAATATGTTTTGGGGTGGACAAGCAGTTCCAGAAATCAACAAGTCCCTTTCATTCCCTTGATTGTGGATTTTGATTCAGTTTGGAAAACATTTTGTTGGTTAATAGTTTCTCTTTCGTTTCTAAGTTAAATAAAAAATGCTTAATTCCTTGCATTAAATTATGAGGATTGGATATCTAAGGAAAAGAATTTTACTTGCACCCTTCCGCAAGTTTGCACAATGCTTATTTGCCAAAAATCGGTGCCAAAGAATTAGAATATATAAATAATAGAGAATAGAAAATATAAATAATTAATTGTCGCTCGAAATATCTATTCAGTTACGTTTTGATAGAGAAACAGTGGCTTACACTGCCAATGTGTGCATTGGAAGTAACGAAAGGTTCAAGCCAAGTAGTATATTTTTGTTTCGATTACAAGTCAGAATCGTATTTTTGATATACTTTGCATATTTTTTTAATTAATTTGGCCAAGTCTTAGGCATCGCATGTTGAGAAAACCTTTTTATTGGTAGTTGAATAGCAATGTTGATCTCCTACTTATTTTGACCAATATATTTGGTTCTTCTGACAGTTTCATAATTCACTTTTTTCCCACTCCTACTACTCCTAAACAATTGAGCTTATTATATGGCTCATCCCTAATTCATAAGTAAAATGCAAAATATTTGTTGTAAAACCTTTTGTATGTGTACTTATTTTGTTATTTTCCATAAGAAACGTTCAAGTTCACACCTTTTACTAACTCCGCCACATGCCATTGTTTGTTCATCATTTTTCCTAAGCTTTATGAATGTTCATTATTTAATAATGAATATATTTATTGGAAATGCTTTCAGTTTATTTATATTTCTAATTATGTTCTCTTAATATCGATTGAAATGTTCAACAGAAGCCTCCAACAAAGAATTCCTAAAAAAATTACTTCCTTCTAAAGAAATGTGTCTGAGCATTGGTGTTTGTGCGAAGATGTGACGTTCATTTTATTGGCAATACCGGATACGAATATTATGTCTTGGATACGAAAATTTGTAGTTATGACTTAATGTTAATATAAACATTTCCTGTTCACAGGAGGTTGGCATTTTTTGGTAGACGTCAAAATGAGAAAAACTGTGGATAAATGGAAGGTGGATGACGTTTACAAAAATGCTCCGACTTTTGTAAGTATGTGTGTGTGTGTGCGAGGGCTTGTGTACATCTTTAAATCGATATGCAAAATTTATTAATATTAAAAGCAAATATACATACAAATGGCTTTCTTATGTCATTTGTTTTGCATAATCGGGAAACGTGACTGTCATTTTTGCATGTTCGCTTCATGTGCCATTGCTTTTCGATGTTTTTTGCCACAGTTTTTTCGTAAAGTCATGTAGCATATTCAAGGTTTCCGTTTCCTTTTTTTCATGCCATTCACCATTCGCCATTCATTTGTATTTGCTGTATCTTATCATCGCAATCGGGTCTGGTGCAGAATAACATAAAGACATTTTCATGATGATTTTAATCGAGAAG
>JAHXMU010000683.1:3443632-3455800 GCA_019455685.1 Philornis downsi | reverse complement strand
AACTTGCGCTGCTTTCTTCTCCTGATGAGGTGTCCAATAGTTTTGCTGGACTGTGTGCATAGTCTTTTGTATCGCAAAATGACCAGCGTTGTGTGCGTTAATGATAATTTCCTTTTCCATAAGCTTAGGGATAACCAACACGTCATTTCCGCTCACCGTCTTGTACATCAAGCCACCCTTTAGCTTAAATCCTTCGTATGGTCGAATTGCAAGGATTTCTGCTATAGCTTTTATCATTTCATCCTTTCTCTGAGCGTTTTTGATTCTTGCCGAGATTTCTGTAGATACCAACATAATTTGCGTTGGATATCGGCTAAGGCAGTCTACGTGTTTTAGCCTTTCTCCAGCCCGATGCTCTACTTCAAACATGAAGTCTTGCAAATAAACCACCCACTGCGCCACTTCACGTGGTACATCTTTTTTCTTCAGTGTTTGCTTGAACGCAACGCAATCTGTTATCAATTTGAATGATATGCCCAACAAATAATGTCGAAATTTTTTGGTAGCTAAATACACGACCTTGGCTTTAAGAACATAGCTGTGTTGTCGAGCTTCTGCTTCTGTAGATTTTTTACTCCAAAAAAAAAACTGGATGCAAATGCCCGTCATTCCATTGCAACAACGTCGCACCAGATCCCTCTTTTGATGCGTCCATATGTAGTTCGGTTTTGGCATCTCTTTTATATATTCTGAGGACTGGTTCATTTGTTAAAGCGGATTTTAGCAGATTTGTCATTGACCTGGCCATGTGTACGTAATTGCTTATGAATTTACGAAAGAAGCTCGTTAGACCTAAGAACGACTGTACTGCCTTGACGTTTTTCGGAATCGCAAACTTGTTGACTGCTTTTGTTTTTTCAGTGGAATATTTTGCCGTCCCAAAAATTAATTTTGGTTTGTAAGAAATGGCATTTTTTCATTTTATTTTCAATCCATGCTCTGCCGCTTTATCCAAAACTTTTTCTATCTTTTCAAAGCACTGTTCTTTAGTTTCAGCATGAATAATGATATCGTCCATATATAAATCAAGTACATTTTCGTTTATAAGGCTCTGAAATACGTGATTGATGAAACGAATAAAAACTGCTGGGAAGTTGCAGAATCCGAATGGGGCACGGTTAATCTCAAATAATTCATCCTTGGTGAAAAACGCAGTATATTTTCGGCTACTTTCTTCAATCTCCACATGAAAAAAACCATTTTCCAGGTCCATAACCGCAAAAAACTTTGATTTTTGCAATTTCTCCAGAACATCGTCAATCAATGGGACTAGAAAACAGTCTTTCAATACCATCGTATTTAATTTTCATAATCGATGCAAATGCGACCATCTTTTTTCTTCACAACCACAACGCGGCTGGCGATATTTGATGACGATGGTCGTATAACGCTTGCCTCAATCCATTCGTCTATCTGATGCTTTACGGCTACCGCTTCAACTACTTGGAGACGACTTGGTGAGTGTCGAAAAGGTGTAATATCCCTAGGTACAATTTTCAGTTTGACTGGACAATCAGATATATGTTCAGCCGGCTGGTAGTTTTCGATCATACGGCGCACCTTTTGTTCATACTGTTCAGGGACATTGATATTAGTAGCTGTTTCTGTCACATAATAAATACTTATCTGGTTTGTGTCCTCACAAGTTTTCTCGCTTGTCAGCGAAGAAAAGTCGTATCCATCATTTGTTGCCGTCATGTGAAATCTTTACATATATAATTCTACTGTACGGGCGTTGTCACTGAACTCCTCCTAAACGGCTGGACCGCTTTGCATAAATTTTTGTATATGCGCCTGGGTGGTGCCCGGGATGGTTTAGATTTATAATTCGGTCCAATTAGACAAAGGGGCGTGGTACCTCCCATACGAATAAAAAATTAAAAATCAATTATTTCTGCTCCTGCTTACGGTATTTGAATAAAATTTGGTGCGTAGGCTTGGTGTACATATCTTAAGTGCTACTGCAAATATGGACGGGATTGGATAATGGGGCGTGGTACCTCCCATACAAACCACAAATTAAAAATCCATCATTTCTGCTCCAGCTAACAGTATGTGAGAACAAAATTTGGTATATAAGTTTGCTTTACATATTGTAAGTTCTGCTGCAAATATGGGCAGGATTGGACAAATATGCGTGGTACCACCCGAAGAAATCAAAAATTAAAAACACCATTATTTCTGATCCTGTTATAGGAACATTTAAGTTTTTCAAATACTGACTTTATTTCACTTCTCATTTTTCTATGTTTTCCGACAGACAAACAAAGAACGTTGTACATGTGAATGCGTTGCAGTAATTTTAAATCTCAATTAAATTGACTTAAATTAAATAATTTTTAAAAACTTTACAAAAAAAGTATTAAAAGCATTCATTTAAATAACTAAACTTTTCTAACAAAAATGTAAATACAGAACCATCTATCCTGAAAATTGTAAGTCATTAATTTGCCACCTTTGAAGGCAGAACAAAGTTTGCCGGGTCCACTAGTTTACTTATAAAGTTGTAACCCAATAGTATATCGCATCCTAAATCACAGTCAGCAATAACCAAAAATCTTTGTGTTATCCGAATATTATCGACAACGACTTCTGCCATGAAATAGCCATGTGTTACATTATTTCCCAGACCGCGAAGATTGGAAACACAATTTTGAAGAGTAACGTCAGCCATTTTCTTAAACACGTGATGTTTTAAAATTGTGACATCTGCTCCAGTATCCACTAAACAGTTCACTTCGACACCGTTGACATTCGCTGTTTTCATCCTATTCGTATCATAAACCATATTAACAGGTGGTGCTGTTTTAGGACAGTTTATTGAAATGTGCCCTTCGCCATCGCACTGACAGCATTTAGTTTACAATACTTTCGTATATGATCCATAGAGCCGAAGTTATAACAACGGCTTTGTTTTACATGCAACTCATTTCTCTCCATCATTATATTGTTTGTTTACCTCTTCTTTTTCGGCAATTTGTTGGTATATTTCATATTGCTCATGGAGTTCGTGGTATGCTTTACAACTGTTCATACTATATTTGTACTCATTTTTTATAGATAAGCCATCAACTACCTATATATACCGAATGACGGATTTCGTTTCTATCTTTCCTAATATAGCGATCTTTTTCATTTGCAAAACGTATTCGTGGAAGCTCTTATGTATTTCTGGACTTTCATATGAGCGTTTAAATTCTGCCACCATTTGAACTTTTAGTTCGTCATATGAAGTCACTATAACCGTCTCTAGGAACAACTGAGCTGTTTTAATCATTTTTCCACGCACTTGTACATATTTCTGTTTGTCAGATAGTCCATAAGCGTCTGCGTTTTGCTCGAAATTAGCAAACCAATGTTCTACGGGAATGTTTTCACCGTCATAATCTGGCACAACTTTCCCAAAATTTTTTAGCAGAAATTTTCGTTTCACTTTGCCTTATTTCATCAGCTTGTATTTTCAAAGTTAGCATTTCTATTATATTTTGCAAATTTCTTGCATTCTCGGCTATTTACGTTTCCATTGCTTTGACATCAACTTGATCAACTGTCTCGACCTGCTTACATTCCGCGACTACGTTCGTCATATCCTTTTTTGTTACTTGTAGTTTTGTGTTATACTGCTGCTATCTCTATTGCTCTTCTGCTATATCGGACATGCTTTTTCCCATTGTATCTACAAATTTTACGTTTTGCTTACATTCCACAATAACGCTCTTCATGTTATTCTTTGCAACCTGCGCTCTTGTGTCGTAATGCTGCTGTCTCTTTTTCTCATCTGGTATTTCGGCACTGTATTCTTCCATATTCCTTCTCGCCTATACACACACGTTCGAATTTCTAATGTTCTGCTCAATTATTATTATTTTAATTAAAGTTGACGGTTGAGCTCCCAAATGTAATATTGATAGTTCATTTATTTCAATTATTTACAAAGTTTTAGGAAAGTCAAATAAGAAATTAAAGTTAATTCAATAATTCAAAAGAAAGATTACAAACACACAACAACCACAACTGATGACAACTTGACAACTGATGGCTGACTGCCCAAACACGACCGACACCTATGAACGCATGATCAAAGCCACATGCTCAACTTCCTAACGGCGGTGTTGCCAATCGCCTTCACAACCACCAATGTTGCATACATATATCATATATCAATTTATTACTGAACAACTATACCTACAACTAGGGTCGTCCCTTACAATTGGATAAAAAGTGCATTCAGTCCAGTAGGAATTTTTTGTCCTACTGGATCAATTCATCCCAATTGTGACACTTGCGAATTATAGCATCGTTATAGATAAGTGAGCATGTCAAGGAAATCCTCTTCTAACACATAATACATAGAATTTGCTTACTAGTGCAGTGAAAATGCATGTTTTTAATCAAACTCTTACCATAGTAGTTCCAAAGATCATCCACTACTACCACGACGTCCACATTTACGGCGTTTTCGTAAAAAAATATGCGAGTTGAAATTACTTTCTCGAGGCCATTACATATTGCTCTTAATTAACGAACAAATGGGAAAATTGTTGAAAGAATTCTGGAAAATTGTCATCTTTCTAGAGGTGGAATCAACTTCTTGTGTGTGCAATTTGTTTTCTTACTCGGCCAATTTTTGCTCAATTTCGAACTTAGCTCACAAATGGATATGCTAAAATGATTCAGAATATGGGTTGATATTTATTTCAACAATACATATTTTAATTCACTTTGGCATGCAATTTGACAAAAACTACCCCAAGTATTATTTTAGTTCCTTACATCTTGGCGTAATACGGTCAGCACTATTTTTACAATCGTTATTTAACACATTATATGATAATTTCATAATTGTAGATACATGATTTTAAATTTTGTTGTTGATCGGTTTTGTCACTATATCGATTTTTCTCAAATAAGTGTGGTATCGTCCACGTTTTACTAGGACATGTTGCTTTCTATATCGATATCAGACGTATTAACTCCAATATTCATACCTCAAATAGTTCATGAGGAGTGACCATTTGAATCGTTAAATTATAATGGCGGTGTTACTCGCCTTTTCCTAATATTAACCTATTATAGCTTACAACAATTCCTTGTTTAATAATAACTCACCAATTTTTACGACGTTCGGTCTGTTACCTGAACCGCTAAGATGCATTTTTTTTAAAGAGGTGCGGCACTGCGCTCTTTTTATTCCAACATATTTGTTTCTATATCAGTATCATACGTTTCAAATATTATTTTCGTACATTCAATAGTTTAGGAGAACCGGTGGTTCAAAATGTAATACATGTGGACGGTACAACGTCCTCTTTTCCAATCTGGACCTAATGTAACATTATACAATTTTCTGATTGACAGTCAGTTACTGTTACAATTTTGTTATTCGGACATATTTCTATCTTTATTAGTAGCATCTGTGTCATGTCGTATTTTTGTATCTATAGTAGATTTAATTTGTTTTAAATTTTTAATGTTAATTTCTATTTTTTATATGCTCAACATTTTATTTTAAGGCGGTAACAAATCACTTTTTTATACCTCCAACAGTTCACAGAATCTAATGATTTTGCATTTTTATTTATGTGGGCGTTGCACAATCGGCCCGTTAGTTTAGGCGTCTTTCGGAACAAAGATGCATTCCGTTCCATTTTGTGTTGCGAATTATAGCAAATCACTTCTCTATACCTCCAACAGTTTACAAAATATAAAAATTTTAAATTTTTGTTTATGTAAGCGGTGCAAATTTCTTTATCTAATCAAGGCCTAATATAGTCCAAGATTCCCTACTGGGCGATATAAATATGCTGTGAAAATTTCATGGCAATCGGTCTATTAGTTTAGACATCTTTCAGAACAAAAATGCATTCAATTCCATTTTATATCGTAGATGTTTCTCAACTTCCCTGCTCAAGCATTCGCCATGATTTTAACAGAGCGGCGGACGGAAGATCGTGTTTAAATCGTCATAGACTTCCCCGGATTATGTATAAATTCTGTTCATGGACGAATTCATGCAATGGCTAAGACTGAGGTGGTGTCGCTCATTTTCCAACAGTTTGCGCTGACACACTGCAGTCATATAAAAAGTAGGAGCGTAGTCAATTTTTTTATTTTTATTTTTATTTTTATTAGTAGACTGTGCTGGTTAAGTTTCAGTACATTCTCATGTGAATCTGTTGGAGCTTCAGTTAAAATGTCAGGAATACATAGCAAATACTTCTTCTTGTATCTAAGATCATAATAATAGTGTGCGCAATGAAAACACAATGTTCAATCTTCGTTCAACAGGTCTTCATTATGATATCTTTCACGTTTGGGAATAAGGTCTTAAGTCAAAAAAATGCATTTTGAGTTTTTGATTGGGTTTAACTCAATTTTTTTTTCTCTTTCGTTTGGTATCAATAATTGAAATCTAGCACAACTGCATCCAATCGTAATCATTTGGTCTTTAGGCACTAAGTCAAAAAATTTCAGAATTCGTTTGGTATTAAATAAGTTTCAATTTTACATTACGAAAAACTATAGTATATGACTTAAGACCTTATTCCCAAACGCCAAAGATATATAAATATACTAGCCGACCCGGCAAACGTTGCTTTGCCCTCAAATTTTATTTTTATTGGAAATGTTTCATGCCAATCGGTCTATTATAATAAGAAAGGCCATGGATATTTAATTTATGGTTTGTACGGGAGGTACCACGCCCCATTGTCCAATCCCGCTCATATTTGCAGTAGCACTTAAGATATGTACACCAAACGTACGCACCAAATTTTGTTCAAATACCGTAAGCAGGAGGAGAAATAATTGATTTTTAACTTTTTGTTTGTATGGGAGATAACACGCCCCTTTTTCCAATTGGACCGAATTGTAAATCTAAACCATCCCGGGCACCACCCAGGCGCATATACAAAAATTTATGCAAAGCGGTCCAGCCGTTTAGGAGGAGTTCACTGACAACGCCCGTACAGTAGAATTATATATATAAACAAGAAGATATCGTTGTTATTCGTAACCCATGTTTTGTGCAACAGTGCAGCAGCATTCATGAAGGAGTTGGTTCCAGCGAGATTGAGCAACCGGTTATGGCCGATCTTTAACGAAAATTTCCACACAAATTAATATACACAAACTTTACTTTCCACTTCAACTGCACCAGGCTTTTTTCATGGAGTTATGTCAAGGAAGAGGTATGCAAAAGGAAAGCAAGGAATTTGGCTGAATTGGAGCAGTACATTACAACAATAATTGAGGCGATCCTGACTTCTACTCTTCAGGCCGCAATGAATGGTTTACAGATCAGTTATCGCATATGCGTGAAAGAGTACAGAGTATGCATTTACGGTCTATCATCTTCAAAACCAATTAGTTATATATGGGCATACCTCGTTTAACGCTCATGATGCGTTCCTGAGAATTAAACGGTAACAGAAACAGTGTTAAAATAGGTGCTCATTACGCTAAAATATGTGATTACGTTACTACCAACTAATTTTGGTACGTTGAAGTCAAAAATAATAACATCGTATATATTTTTATTTTGAAAAAAATTTTAATTTCATTTATACTTCATTTAAAAATTAAAAAACAAGTTATAATCTAACATGGCAAAAGAATTTCGATAAAATAAAAAAAAGATATAATAATACATTTCACAAAATGAAGTTAAATTCATATTTAATTGTTTTTTTATGTATCTAAGCTTGATTGCTTTGATAATTTTCTTTTCTTTTTTAAGAGTTCCATGTAGGGTGTTAAGGTATTCATTACTCCTCATTTTACAGCGCAAGACCTTTCAAAATTGGGACCATTTTCACATAAATTTTCTAAAACATTTTGTGTTATTCCTAGATTATTTTCCAAACATTCTTAAAATTGTTTTTTTAATGTCTTCCTCATTGGAGATACCATGATAATCACTTTAAATAAGTTATCGAATGTTTTCTTCATCAACTTCCTCAAATTCAATATCGTTTGCTATTTCTGTTATTATTGTCACGACTTGAGGTAGCTCATTAATTATTTCATCTTCAACCACGACGAACCGATATTTCCTATGGCGTTCCTGATGTTGAATTCCTTCCAAAATTCTTTGATGGAAAATTCATTTCGAATATAATAAACCTTGAAAGCTGCAATCACTTCTTGGTTCATCGTCTGCAAAATTGATGTGGTATTTTGAGGTGTAAAAATAATTTCAACAGGCAAACAAGTTTGAAATTCAGATAAATCTTGAGGGTGTCGAGAATCAGCAATGCTTTTTTTCTAATTCATTTGTTTCGCAATATAATTCTACGGCAGGACAGAAATGCTGTTCATACCACTTTTTAAATAAGATTGCAGTCATCCATGCTTTTCGGTTTGCCATCCAAATCACTGGCGCTGATTGTTTAGAAATTCCTTCCAGAGTGGTAAATAAATAGCGGTTTCATCCTAAAATCTCCAGTTGAATTTCCACCAAGTAGTAAGGGCAAACAATCTTTCCTGGCTTTAGAAACTGGTGCGGATTTTTCATCTTTAGAGATGCATTTTTTGATGGCATTTTTTTCCAAAATACGCCGGTCTCATCAAAATTAAAAATAAGCTGAAGAGGATAATTATTCCCTTTTATTATATCATCCAAACTCTTCTTAAATGCCTCTGCAGATTCTTTATCAGCACTGGCAGACTCTCCGCAAAGACGAATGCTGTGTAAAATTACACGTAATTTAAAGTTTTCAAATCAGCATCTGCTTGCAACAAAACTCTCGGTTGTGTAGTTTTCTTCAGCTCGATTTACAAACTCTAAATATAATTTCTTCGCCTTTTCTATTATGGCACCCTGGCTAAGTGGGATGTGCCTCTGCGTTTGATTCTCAATCCAGATTGTTAATAATTTCATCCATTTCTTCTACTTGAGTATTTCTTGTGCTGATAACTTTCATAGCAGGTAATGAAGTTGTTGTACAAGTCAATTTCTTAATTTTATCGAAGTTTTTAAGAATGGTTCTAATGGTTGACCCAGCCAATCCTAGGCTAGAACTGTAACAATTTTTTAAATACAAAATTTCACATTTGGTGATTCCAAGAATTAAAATAATTTTTAAATCTTTCCTTTTCAAAAGAGCGCTATAACGATACAGCGTTAAAAGAGGTATCGTTAAACGAGGTATGCCTGTAAAATACAATTTAATTTTCTATATAATAAAAAAAATAATTGAAATACATTGATTAAAAAAATGTTATTTGAATTTCTTATTGAAGCACAAGCGTCACCCTGAGCATAGACCATAATTATTATCAATTCAACTTCATCCTTCTTGTGTTCAAATAAGTTTCCGAAAATTATGGTCTTCAAAATTGTCGTTTGTATCATCTCCACCACATGAAATCAATTCGATTGCTGCAAAAAGAATTTTCGTTGTGAGGCATATTAATAACAGGTAAAGGTTAGATATATTCGGACCAAATAAACTGAAACTGAAATAATTTTACTTGCAAAATAAATAAGCGGAGCGTTTCGTGATATAAATTAAACAAGCAAATCCTCGTATTTGAGTCGAAAATCCAGGGCAATTTCACTCAATTTGATTGCGGGATTTATTTTATTTATTAATGTTGTTTCCTAAAATAAAAAATAGAGAGGGCGGCTAAAGCTAAGGCGAAGTTGCAAAATATCAAAAAAGATGATTTTGAGGACTTTTTTTGGCAAGTCGATTGAAGTAAATGACGATTATACAATGACTAAAGATATAATATTTAACCATTTGTTTGCTATTATCTTCTGGCTTTTGTTAGATTTTAAAGGAATTTTATATTGATCTGTGTAATTTCACAGATTATCTATCCATTAAGTCGCTCATAACAGATACCAATTTTTACTCCTCTTACATCTGAGTAAGTACAATTAAATATATTATACTTTAATCCAATGACATATCATTCACTGAATTAACGCCTTTCCTCTTTGATTCACATCTCTAACTGGAAATATGTAAGTATCATTATCGAGGAAATTTGAAACTTTTCATTTCGTTTAAACAAATTAATAACTGCCATTCATAAGTTGCAGTCAGGAAAGTGTCTAAACCTTCATTAATCTTAATGTTCTCCACTACAGTTTGAGAATATAAATTTACACTCATTCATGTTGGCAAAGCCAAGGATGTGTTCCATCTTTCCATTTTTAATTTACGAACCGTAAAATGAAGGAAATCTGTACTGCAAATATCTTCGTTCAAAGCGTAGAACAAATGTTCACGTGCACCAAGAAGAAATGAAACTAATGATATCCATTTCAAAGTTACCTTTTATTAAGCAAAAAAAAAAAAAAAAAGAAACTCAAAATAAAACATACTTTACAAACCATAAATGTGTAACGAGGCCTAATACGTACGAGCAAGTACTAACGTACTTCTTCTGCACTAGGCAATAGCAATGTCTGTGTACTTACGTATATTCATAGCTATGTGTCTTGTCGATGATGGTCTATATTTTTCTGGTATATGCCAAGCCAAGGAGAAAATGTGTCAACATGCATGTAATAATTATTTTTAATGTTTTCGTTTTTGAATTCATTTACACTTCAACAGCATTATTAAAGACATTTATCTTTAACTTTAACACTTTCTGGTCATAGAATGGCAAAGAGACGGGGTCGTAGTAGTTAATGTACACATATATGTACTTGTATACACATTCAACCAATGGGCGGTATTTAAGGCGAGTATATACGAGATGCAAGAACAATTGGTGGAAAAATATGATATGTTCATATTTTGAAGCCTGTGATATGTTAACCTAAGATTTTTTATTCAGTAACTCAGCAAAACATAGAATAAAGAAGAGGAATAGAACAAAACAATTCGTACATACGAGTATCACGAAATTAAGTATGGGATTTCATTAGTCTTCCATTATCGTTAATGCAGAATATATAACCCTAATTGTAATATATTTAGCAAGAGCCTGATATGGTTTCTATGAACAAGTTGATTACCTTGTGCTCAACACTTTAATTAGAGATATTGCATCTGAAAATCGATTGGATTGGCATGTCTCTTCTGGCACCCCTAAGCAGCTGACCGAATTTCTTTAGTCTCTCAGCGGAAGACTTCAATAAGTTACAATATTGCTCCTTCGATGGTGAATTAACATCATAAGACGCATGAGGATACAGTTCACTTTCATTCAATGAATTTAGTGCAACTGATTAAAAGATATGAACGTAAAGAAATCTGTATAAGATATACCAGAAAGGTCGCAGTTATGCGATCGATTTTGTCTAAATTTTACCCACGTTGTTACTGCAAGTTAAGTTAAGTTAAGTTACTGCAATCCACAAATTAAGTATTACATACAAAAAAATAAAATATCAACATACCGGTTAACTGCATGAGGAGATTCCAGGAAGAGTGTGGCAGATTCATTTATTTTAGTCCTCAGGATTAAGTTTATAAAGAAGCATAATATGCGCTAAATCCATCGCAATTTCTTCAAATATATGATGATGAGAATATATGGGTTAAATCGCTTATGTATATGGGGTACCAGAAGGTACAACGTTAATTGATCTTTTTTCTCGGATTTCGCCTACTACTACTCTACCACTCTACCCTACTCTACCTAGAATCGTTTTTCACAGCTTCCAAAACACACCAAAGAGAGTTTTTGGGAATCGTTTCCAGCAACATTAATTCTAATATGAATTCTGTGGTAATGTGTTCCCGTTCTATTAGGTCTTCCATGTAATCATTGCATTGGAACTACTTCCAGAAATTGTTGCAAGAAATATATTTTCTGCATATACTCGTATTTCTCATTATGAGTGAAAAAAGGACGTATAGAAAAAAAAATTAAAGCGAATCAATATAAAAAACAATTCAATATTTTAAAATTATGTATAAAACCTGATACTGAAACAATACATTTCTGAAACAACTGGAAAGAAGAGCGCCATGTTCCAGTTTTGTGGAAAAAGTTATCGATGATAGAACCAAAACTAGAAGAATATAAATAGTTCTGCAACAGAAAATTTTGATGGGTAATCCACCCTAAACTTGTCCCTCGGTGCGAATAATTTCCTACTGTTTATATCGAAACAATAAATTTTCTCGATTTAACATGATTTAATGTGTGCAATCTATTTGTTTTTCTGAGCCGTGCTGGTAGGATGTCTATCATGAATGG
>JAHXMU010000683.1:3280849-3443232 GCA_019455685.1 Philornis downsi | reverse complement strand
GTTGTCACCTTTAATATACTGCTTAGAAGCATATATATATATATATATTTATTTATTTATTTATTTATTTTACAACTTAACGTAATTTAGAGCGATGAGGACATTAGGAACTGTAATGATTGTGGAATACATTTTAAACGCAGCAAGAATACTATCATTCCGTTTTCTTCTAAGCAGTATATTAAAGGTGACAACTTTGTTGTAGTTTTGACAACTAAATGGAAATGACATATTTATTAATAATTTCTTTATCTTGTAAACCTTAAATAAATGGTCGCAGCATACGACGAAAAATCCAAATATAATTTGAAAAATATATTAAATAGGTTAGAAAGAAAGCTTAAAGTTAAATACATTTTTTGTCCGCTAAACAGTAAACAGAAAAGAATAAATATAGCTGTGCATTTTCTTAATATAAAAACAGTCTTTCGCGTAAATTACCCACTAATGGTTTTGGAAGGATTTTGATAAAATATCGGATTATCCAATAAAGACGGATAGGAATTGACACCAGGCAGTTTTTTTATTTATCAGGCAATGAAGACAAGCCAATAATGGGAAGTTATACAGGGTGGCGCAATAGAACGTGCATATTTAAAAAATAGATTAAAAAATAAATACAAAAGGTATGGTTAAAATAAATCTAAAGCATTGTAGAGTAACAAATGGAGTTTATTTTTTAAAACTAACATCATCTAAATGGTGACCCTGTCTACGACGGCACTTCTCTAACCGCAAACGAAAATTTTTGAAAACTTTCTTCAGTAATACTGGTGTAATGGCTGCCATTTGACCACGGATATTCTCACGGAGATTGCTGCACATAATGCAATGGTTTCTGGTGTTTGATTTTGTGATTTTCACTCTTCCAGTAACAATAAATTTTGACGGTTTACGAACCCATTCATAAGGAAATGAGCCTCGTCAGAGAAAAGGATATTGTCAAAATTGAAAAATCGATTAAGCATTTCATTAGCAAATAAGAGCCTTGCTATGAAGTCAGACTCTTTCAATTCTTGTGTTAATTGCAGCTTATATGGATGCAGTTTAAGATCCAATGTTAAAATTCGTTGCAAACTTCGTCATGATAATTGTAAGACAGACGATCTCTTGCGAGCCGACATTTGTGGATTTCCTCGTACTGACTCCATAACTTTCTCAACATTGTCTTCCGTCCTAGTTTTCCTGGGGCGACCATTTGCTTGTGGTTTAAATGTTGAACCGGTCTCTTCAAAACGCTTTACCCATATTTTAATTAAATTAGCACT
The DNA here is from genome assembly GCA_019455685.1 of Philornis downsi. Taxonomy (NCBI): domain Eukaryota; kingdom Metazoa; phylum Arthropoda; class Insecta; order Diptera; family Muscidae; genus Philornis; species Philornis downsi. Next base: position 3,441,964 of record JAHXMU010000683.1, on the reverse strand, counting down.
CGGAGCTTCACTAATTCGCACGCAAAATGCGCGACGCTTCCCGTCGAAGTGATTCATAGTGACTAAAACTCCATGAGCCCGCCAACCCAACGATGTAGGCGCCCCCCGCCCGCGACTTTTCTACTCCGCAAAAAAAGATGATGCAATATGCACGTTCTATTGCGCCACCCTGTAACACAAAACTTGTTGTTCTCTAATGGTGACGGGGGGTTAGTTCTTTTCTGCCGTCCTGCTATTGTTGTTGTTCTTCTCAATTGATTATTCAATATTCTGTGGCTAAATTCGAATCGGTAGGTTGAGTGAACAATCAACCCACTTCTGTTCGTTAAACAAACTCAAGACTTATCGAAATCGTAGCCGCTCTCAATAAGAATGTGCAGGAGAACTCTAGACAGTAAATTCCGCACCGTCCACAATAATTCGGCCTTTCACAAATACCAAATTGACATATTTTGATTCAGAACTTAAGCAAAAGTCTTACCAAATGTAACTAATGCAAAAGCTAAAGGAAAACGATTGTAACCAATGCAGTGCAGGGTTCTGGGACAGTTGAAAGCATAATCCTAGAATGATATCGCTATCACCGCCACCGGAGAAACAGCTGGTTGATTTGAATTTTAACCAGCTGTTGTTCTACGTGAATCGCGCTACACATCACACAGCTGATGTTGAATTGTACATTCCCCACAATAGTTTTGAAGGTATCATTATCTCACGCAGGGGTAACATTAACTGGTAACTGAGATCGTGAATTTTTCATGTGGGTTTTCCATAATTCGCAGAACTATTCTAATAAAACGCAAACCACTGGTACTCTGAAAGTCAACATAATCGGTATCATCGCTCAAATTCAACCCGACCAGGTGACCAGGTGCTATATTCAAAACATAATGCAATTGATAGGCCTCTCAAACGAAAATCTGATTCCATAATTATTCTAAGCAAGATTTATTTCTATTATTTATTCTAATATTTCGAGTGACATCGTCACTCATTATCGGAGAGCAATTATTCTATACAAAATACACAAAAATACACACATTTTACCTATTTCGTGTTCTGTCAAACTTTTTCTTCGCGGTAATATGTGTTTTTTATTACTGAGTTTTACCACTTCTTCACAAAAATAATAATGAGCTTATCGCTTGCACATTTACAAACTCACTAATTGAACTTGGCATTATAATTGTGAAACACGCTAAAAACAGAATTATTGCAAGAACATAAGCACCGTTATCTGCACAAATCCCAAAGTTTATCTGCATGGTTGTATCATCCAAACAAGTATTTTGATACAAAATCATAACAACAACGAAAAAAGTACAGTTACACAAATAAAGCAAGTTTATATAAATTTATGATTTATATTTTATGTATATATAATTTCTACTCGTATATACACTGCCGCTCACTTGAATAGCGTTACCCTAATCATTTTGCCCCACTTCCACACCTCACCTACAAAAAAATGTAAGCCATGGAAGTGTCCCGTTAGTTTAGTTCGCTCTTTTCTTTAAAATGATTGAAAAAATGTGTTCTTCTTTTTGATTTTAAGTGAAATGAGCTAAGCTAAATCCTTGAGTGTTAAGGAAAGATCCAAAATTAAAACCTACAAGAACCTAGTCATGAAATAGCAAGAAAAACTATTAGAAGTCGCATAGTTATATCGACATATTCACGTGACACCGAAGGCAATGGTCATAATAAGAAAGGTCGAACAGCAAGTGCTACTACAGCCGCTGACAAGAGGGCTATTCTGAGATATGCCTCAAATCCACACGATTCTGCTACCAAAATCAAGGACAAAGCTGGCATATGCGCAAGTACTCGTGTATCAATGATAAAAAAGAGTTATTTTCAAAGCAGCACACTTGCAGCGCTTGAAACTTACGTCGCCTTAATTTTTGTCGTACGACTATGACGTAGTGTAGAGAGTGGAATAAATTATATTTTCCGACGAAAAAAAAAAATAATTTAGAGGGTCCTGATGGATATAATTACTGCTTCCACGATCTCCGGAAAGCAGAATACCTACTCGATCGATTACACACCCGGGAAGGAGGAGTTACAGTATTTGGTACGATCTCTTATTATGGAACAGGAGGGTTTCTCCAGTTTCTCTCTGCAAAATTCAATGCGACTTCATACAAAGCCGTGCTGGAAAAAGCTTTTCCTGAAGTTAAAAATGTTTTTGGAGACTTGGAATGGAAATTCCAGCATGACAACGCGCCAATCCACACAGCAAGAGTCGTCAAATCATGAATTCAAAGCCAGAATGTTGAGATTATAAACTGGCTGCCTTACTCCCCAGACTTAAACATTAAGGAAAACGTCTGGGGATGGCTAGTACGCAAAGTGTACGATTCTGGCAAGCAATATTCAAGCAAAAGTAAACTCATTAATGGAACTAAACCGGCCTGGTCGTGTATTTCGCTGGAACTAATCAAAAAACTGTATGATTCTTTACCGAACAGAGTATATGAGCGTATTCTGAACCATGGCGGAAGTACCCACTACTAAATTTTACTTAAAATACTTATTTTTAAATTAGATGTAAGCAATAACTGAAATTGGGTTTCTGACTCATTCATTAAAATTAAAAAGAATTTATGTTACAAGATTACAGCAAATACGTGAAATATGATTTATAAAAGCACAACCAGTTCGTTATAAGTATTATTTTGGGAAAAATCGAGCTAAGAAAAATATTGAAACGTGGTGCTATTCAAGTGAGCGGCACTGCTTATAATTTGCAACTTATATAATTACTTCAGCTAACAACATATACGTATATATATTTTATTAATTATATGTACATATTTGTGTACCTTTTATGGAATAAATTTTCCCTGATGATGTCAGACGAATTATTGGAATAAATAAAAGAAAGAAAGCAACCAAACTTCTTTAAATCTAAATTTGACCTCCAGCCAGACAATTGCTTAAAGTAATACAGCAACATTAACATTTAACATTTACCCTTCTGATTGGAAAACTTCATGCTACGTAGTAAGGTAAAATCTCAATCTCAAAATCTAAAAAATGCAAGCAAAATTCAAAGAACCAACCACACCTCCGATACTGCAGATATTACGTTATTTATAATGTATACTAAAGTAACGGATGGGTAAATCTGACAATATTTTGACTATAATTTTCTATGATTTTATAACTCTAATTTTCATTTGTTTTAATTTTTTTTATGGAGAAATTTGTCAATTTCGCCGTTAGTACATACCTGTTTCACAAATAATAGAATAAGAGGTAAGAAAATAAGAGGACTAAGAGAGGTAAGAGTTACGTCATCACCCCAAGAAAATCTATAGAAATTTTATTACAAAAGTAGCAAGGACTTCTTTCCCTGCAATTTGCTCATAACCCTCGTCGCTTTTGAATCCAAAGTATATTTTCCAGCTGAAAAAAATGTTTGCAAAATTTTTGTTCATTTTGGTTTTAGCATTTAAAACATAATGAAGATATGCACAAACTTATTTAAACCTAAATTTATATTAATGATTTTCTATGTCTCTTCAGCACACAGAGCCAAGAATTCAAACTTACACAGGCAAAAGAGAAAACTGAAATTTCTCGTAAGTAGAAAGTTTTTTACTTTTTTGCTACAGCCTTCATTTACATAGTTTTATATGTAAAATGTCTGAGTATGTGTGTGCATTTGAATTGTATATTTGCCTAAATTTAAGATTGCCACAGCAGTGAAATTTTATATATATATTATATACCGATATGCATTCGAACGTAGGATCAGTGTTGTCAGATGTTTTGTAGCTTCGACGCCGAATGCATCGCCTAAATATCTCAAATATTGCGAAAATATGAAATCATGTTAAACTCTTCCAAGCCGTCGGTGGTATTACATAATTTCGCATGTTATGCAGTTTCACTCCATTTAACAGTTGGTTTTACATACAAGAAACGGCTGTTAAATGTGTCGAGCTGTTATTTAATTACAAAACGTAACTATTTTATTGTACTACCTCAAGTATTGTTTGCAGCATTGATTAGCTGTTTGTAAAGTGTTGTGTTAAAACATTGTTCATAACTATCTGATAAGCCAAAAACATACTTAAAATTTTCGCATTAGAAAATAATATGATCCCATTTTAATGACTTACTTTGAATTAGCTTAAAATATATAAATATAATAAAGTAAAATATTTATGTATATGTATTTTTTTATTTTTCCGAAATCAACGCAAGTTTGGATGCGTTTGAATTTCAAGCATCTCTTCTTGTTTGGTAATTCGGACATTAATTAACAGTTAAGACAAATGGTTTTGGCAAACTTTAAAAAGCATTTGATTTGCACATGGTTTCCGTTTCCACTCTGTCTTATGACAATGATCCATTTTCAGCTGCTTCATTACAAATATCATTTTTAGCCTATAGTTATTATCGATAATATTTGGTTCCAATGTTCATTTATTTGGAACTTTTGGCCACTTTAACCAAGTACTATTTGAAATTTCTAAAACATTAAACACTGTCATCCCTTTGATACTAATAATGAGTCTAATAATGCTACCACATCGTATTTTTTCATATAGAAAAGTGGATATGGTAAAGTGATGTGAATGATAAGCATAGATGTGGGAACAAAATATAGCCAAGCGACTAAAAAGCTGACAATCAAATCGTCATTCTAAATTTTTTATCGCTAAAAATAATTTGAAATCGTCACATTTGCAAAAATCGCCGGATCTGACAACACTGTGTGGGAGTATTGAATGTCTATCTTTGTGTGCGTAAGTAAATGAGATACACATGTATCCTTTTGAGTGTCTGTCTCCCTAAGACTGTGCCTGAATCCACTTCTATGAAAGAGGGTGTTGGCATTGACTATGCCAGCAAATACAATTTGTTAGAGAATTTTGTAATTAAAATCGCTTTGAATGCAATTATTTAATATAATTGCTTTTGTGTAATGTTGAAGTTTATGAGAATTTATGCAGATACAGTTTCAACTGTAACACTTTGCCACATAAGAATAAGTTGGTTGCATTTCTTTGTTGACTTTCCGTGCAACATAAAACTAACTTTCAAAACTGTTCTGTTCCTTAGAGGTATACATTTTTACACATAATATAAGTAATTTATATACAAATTTGAGTTTACAGTTTTCCGTTTTAACCCGTTAGCGTTTTCGTCCTTTACTTATTTTATTTTTAAGTAGTTTAAGATCATCGTCACACTTTTACTGGTAAGCTTTTGAACAAATATTTGCTAATATTGTCAATTACTTGGTAACAAACAGACTTGATGTTAACAGATTATTTAACATTTTCCACTATACAAACAACAAACTTTAATATATTCAAAGGGGATACAAGAAAATCGGTTAACTGGCAATTAACTTTGAAATCATTTACAATAGCTTGGAAAAGTGCCAAAAATATCTATTATACTGACGCAAGGACAATTTCTAAAATGTATAAAACTTCAAGAAACCATTAGTATACCTCTGTTAATAGTACACCATGGATAGTGCGAGAAAAAGTATGGAAGTAAGTGATCAATTTCATTGAGATTTGATAGTTACCGAGTTAGTTGAGAAGGTAACGCAATTGTATTTTGATTTATAAAATTTATGTGGTTTATACAATATTAAGTTCGCATTAAAAATCTTTGTCGATTTAAATATGTTGGTTCATTTGTATATTGAAGCATGGAGCTTCACAAAATTAGCAATAGAAAATCTTAAAGTTATTTTTGGAGTACTAATTCCAAAAATGGACGAAAAAATTTCGCATGAAGCTACAGAACCAACTACTAGAAAAAAGAGCATTCTTCACAATATTTCCCATAATTTCAATATAATATAAGCTAGATGGCGTTACAAAGTAAAATTTCGTTGATTCCATTCAGGCACGATTAAAACGCTCTGAAAGGCGACTTGTCGAAACTATAGAATAATGGAAATCATTAAGTAAGTGAGAACTTTTATACACAGAAATTTGAATAAGTCAGGATTCAAAAATAACCTCGATCTATAGGTGCCACAAGAGCCATCGCAATATAATTTAATGAACAAAATATCTTTCTGCGAATCGCTGCAGAATCGTAACAAAGTCGACAAATTTCTGAAGCGAAGCCAGGATTGGCGATCAGGAAGGTTTTGCTATGTGTTTCATGGGATTGGCAGGGAATCATCTAATATAATTGAGCTTCTATGGTCAAGCTCTTAATTCCTGAACTGTCAGCAAATGGGTTGTCAGAAGGGAGCTATTGCAGCTTTTGAAACGGCCAGCTTTGGACAATGGGAGAGGAACTGTATGTCTGTGTCTAACCACACACATCGATACTGATTCACAGAAACTTCGGGAGCTTGGTTGAGAGGTTCTTATGCTTCCACTTTATAGTACGGACTTGGTGTCAACAGATTACTTCTTGTCCTCACCCATGGCGAATGATTTTTCTGGCGAAAAATTCACCTTAAGAGAAACTTGTGAAAATCGACTATTCCAGCTTTTTGGCAATATAATATGTATAATGGAATATATATAATGGAATTGCTTTCATAATGGCAGCGAGTAATCGAACAAACCGATGCATATTTGTCTTCAATGCCGTAAAGTCTTCGTTGTCATGAACAATTAATGAATTTCTTTTTACTACACCTTAAAGACAATGACATTAATTTTTACTGAAGCCAGTACGGAAATTTCAGTTAGAATGACACAAACATACTTTCACCCAAGGTTCAGGAGGAGAGTGGCAAATCTTATAATTTATTGAAGCATACTGTTTACAAATTGTAAAGGAACCATTTATTTTTGCAAAATCAATCGATTTGGCTGGGATGTCCTCTAAGGGATTTTCAATGAGATCTATATTCAAATATCATTACGGACTAACATTATTATCAGCTGGTATGGTCGGTATTAGAAAGGATGTGGAGGTGCCGCCCATTTTTATTGTCAAACATAAATTTAACAAAAGTATGATGTGTACCAAACTTTACTTAATTCAGTGCAATTCGAAGAAGGATATGAACCTAATAATATACTACCGTCATTTGTATACACGGTATCGGAAGGGGCACGAATAGTCGGTCAAATTTTCCCAAAAATTGCTAAACATTAAAACCAAGACAGTGGATGAAATTGTGTCCAGATGTGGACATCGCCTAAAGAAAATAAAATTCCAGGTATTTTAAATGATTTCATCTGTGTGTTCCAGTAAACCGCAGGTGGCACAAGTAGGCGAATTTGGTCTACTAGGACAACCTGGACCATACAAGTCCTGAAGACAGGAAGAAATAAAAGACATTTTTAATAGTTTTTCCAAAAATTTCTATAATACAGTGGCAGATAAAAGGCACTTGGAAAATTCCAGCTTATAGCCTTTTTAGGGGACCGAACTGAACATGGTCGTATGTTCTGTATGCGAAAGGGGAATTGATCGGTGTGCTGGTACGTTGCTCAAGCAAGGACTAAGTGCACTGTTTGATTTTTTTTAACAATTTTAACAATCACTTGCTAATGAAAGTCAATAAACGTTTTAATAGATCCCAGAAGGCAAAATTCCGATTTCTATGGAGAGGTTTGATTGTAGATGTGGTTATTGTGTAGTATGAAAATAGAGATTTCCCCCATGTATGGAAATAGACAAAAGATAAGTCGATATAAATTATATCACATATGGGAAGAAGCCTCTTTGTTCACAACTTAATGGATCGCAAGTATCACCAATGCAATTGAAATTGGTCGACGGGTAAAGGAATTGTTCCAACTAATTTACCTTTTTATACCCTGTTTGGTACGCGGTTATTGAAATATTTCGGCGAAAACGATTAACGTCGACATACATAAAAAGAAGACTTCTTCAACATGCCTAATCATCCAGTAATGAATCGGTATATCGCTCATATCACAGTGGACTAAAATTCATTGTAGGGGGTATATGAACTTTGCTCGGTCCAGTCGAATTTTTAGCGCCTCTCCAACTATACGCCTTCCCACTAGTTTTTAACACTTTTCGGACCTCAACAGCAGGACTGTCTGCTAAAATTAATTATCTCTCTCTAACTCCAATAGCGTTTTTTTTTTATTTCTCAACTCCAATTTATTGAGCTAACAAATAAGTTATGTTAGGTTTTTTCCCTCAAAGTTCATTTACATTTTTTTATTCAAATAATTCATCTTAATCTACAACGCCATCGCCATCTACTCCAATGATCTTTTGTCATTGCTCAGCAAATTTTCGAATCCAAATCGGAAAACTGACTGACCCTTCTCAGCAAAATACAGAAATATATTGCAGGATTTTCCTTTAAACATATTTTACAAATTCCGGAATAAATGAAAATCTCAAGATGCAAGATCAGAACTAAAATAAGAAGATGACATCATCTCCCATTTAAGCTCTAATATTTTTTGCCGGTTCTGCATGGGTGTGGGAGGAGCAACATTGTCATGGCGGAAAATCGGGGCATTGCGCTTTATAAATTCAGGCCTCATTTTTTTAATGCTTTACTAAGACTCATCAATTGTTGCCAGTGTACCTTTACCTTTACTTTACCACCCCCCTAAAATCCCACCAAATTGTAGACACAACCTTTTTTGGTGCAATTCAGTTTTGCTGAAGCTTTAGCGCATTCACGTTGCTTGGATTAGGGTATCCTTCAGCTGACATTGTAGTTAAGAACCCATTTTTTATCTCAAGTGAAAAGGTTTCAAAAAGACATCATTGTGGTTTCGTGTAAGTATTAAACCCGCGACTTTGTCCGTTTTATTAAAGGACCTTTTTTAACCGATGTGGAGCCTTTTTGCCACTCCAAGCCATGGCAGATGTTTCCAATAGAATATTTGCAACTTTTCGAATAGAAACGTGTCGGTCTGACTTGATAATGGATATGAATGCATATTCATCAAACAAAAATTTCGAGAGCGGAATTTCTTGACAAAGCCAAAAACGTCACAAATATCTTCCGGGTTTTTTTTATTTCCACATTCGCAACGTAATTTGAAAGCAAACTGATCACTGAAAATGTTGTAAAATATTGTAAATGAAACCTTAAGATGTCACTTGTGTGACAACATAACATAAAATTCAATTAGCTGAGTGAAACCATTTCAAAAGCAACAAAAGTACCGCCTGTGTGAAAAATCTGAAATAATTTTCTTGTTGATACAATGAGGTCGGCACTTTATAAAGAAAAGTAATTGTTATCTACGAGTATATACAAAGAGTTATAAATTTAGTGCTTTCAAAACCGCCCCTCTGGCAAAACTGTCAACTAAAGTATTATTTATTTAGTGAAAGGCTTACCATTTACGAATATGGATCTTTTAAGAACCGAAGAACGTTTTAAAATGGCTAAAACTTACTACATTACAGGGTGATTATGGTCATCATAATCGACCTACTGTTCTAGGAATCGAAAGTGAGAATCCAAAAATGATTGCGGAAAAACCATTGCCATAGGTGTGGATGTGTCATTGGCCCGTATTTTTTCTTTCAAAAATTACGCTTGAGGAATTGTTACCGTCAATTCAGAGCATTATGACCGTATGATAACTGACTTTTTTTGCAATTGCAATTGCAATTGAAGATAATGAACTGGACGATATGTGGTTTTAACAAGACGGTGCCACGAGCCACATAACATGACTTATTTTGGCTTTATTGCATTAGAAGTTTCCAGAGAGCGTAATTTCACATTTTGGCGACGTCAATTGGTTACCAAGATTATGCGATTTGACTACATTGTACCTTTTTTTGTGGGGCTATTTGGATAATACCCAAACGTTGGAGTATTTGAAAACCAACATTCGTCAAACCATTGCCGAGATACCATCCGAAATGTGCGAAAAAGGGGTTGAAAACAACTTAAAAAGATCCGCTGCGGTCATTTAAATGGCGTTGTATTTCATAATGGCAATGCCCAAGCACTGTAATGAAATAAAAGTTTAATCGAAATCATACTTTTATGCGTGTTTTATTTAACTTTTGAAAACGAAAAATGGATAACCCGATATAAAATTTAATGTTTCGTATATTTCAATCTCTATATTTTAATGGTCGCCTAAACCAATGGACCGATAAACTTCCACAGTATGTTTACGTCACATCGGATCGAATCAGAGAATATAATAGGTCTTGATTGGATAAAGGGAATTATTAAAGGTATAAAAGGAGATTTGGTGCATATGCTACTGTTATAAATATGTTCGAATAAAAAAAATTCTTCTAACCAACCGATCGCCACTCAAAGTTAACAGTATGTTACTATCAGTAACGAAATTGTTATATTAGATTAGATTGAAAGAAGGTACGTAGTACAAGGCCATCAGAGTGCCAAACCGTTCTGAAATCGTCAGCCACAACGCAGAATATTTAAGAAACAGACGTTAACTCACCCACAAGAGAAAATCTGTAAAAACCTAAGAAACAGGTCAAATAACTAAAAAGATCATTTAGTGGGATTACCAGCAGTGGTATTGCCCAGCCTTTTGCCAACAAAATTGAATTTCCAAATTTTTAAAAATTCGAAAATATTCCGAAAAAAGTAATAATTACAAGAAAAATTTCAATAATTGCGTACAGAGCTAATAATAATAGCGTAAACGACAAAATGGGTCAACTGCAACAACAAAGCGACCCGCAACAGAGCCACATCGAACCGTTAAAAGTGCCCTGGATTCTGGTGCTTCCACTGCACCTACAACATCTCGTTTTTAATAATTTAATATTTTCAGCTTATTTTTTTTGCTTTCTTTTCCAAATTTTTTATTCGGCAAACGAAAACGTTTTTAATTTTGACGGCTTTTTTTTGTCGTTGTAAAAGCATCTGTATCTATCTATCTATATAAGCAGCTTTATTTTGTTTATCACACATAATTTATACGCTTGTTTCAAAGAGTTTTTATTTTTGGTGAATGTTTCAGACAATAGGCGGCGATTTCAAGCTGAATGTAGCCGATTAACTCGGGGCGGCAAACGAGTCGCAACATTATATCAACATTATCTAAAATAAAATGCGCTTAAAATCACTGAATGTGAAAAGCTGCCCCATAAGATGCAAGAGAATTTGTTTTTTTTTTTTTTTGTTTGTTTTATGCATTCAGTAAAATTATGGCAGAATATTCCGCCGTTGGTCGATGCAATATGTAATGAACATTTTTATTATTATACGTTTAGCGGGTACGGCGGAAAACCATATGACCAAACCAATACGATTTCTTGGAGTAGGACTACGGGAGCCATCAATTAGCTAGCTAATCAGTCGGTTAGGGGGGTAAGAGTCCTTTCCAAGTAATCTGCTCAACATTTCAATAATATTATTAAGACTCCCTATTTTTTTTTAATATCTTCTACCTTAAGTGGACTCTGGTTACTAATTCCTTCAATCAAATTCCCTATAGGAACTTAGTAAATAAAAACTGCACTCTACAACAAATTGGCATTGGCTGTTCGGATTACATTAAAATAATATGCTCATAGATGTTATAAGAGCATCGCCTCTAAGCCCACCCTTTCCAATTATTCTGGCGGCATGTTGTATAGAATCCCAAATATAAAAACTTAGCTAAAAGTCTATTTCATTATCATCATCTTTTGGTAGGAAAACCAAGGTAAAAATTTATAGATTCTTATTTCCAGAACAATATTTATTCACACTTTAGAACAATTCGAAAAACAATTCATTTGAATATTCTAAGCTTAGTTTCAATAAAAACTAGGAAACTTGGTAATTTGATACTTAGGCCATACAAAAATTTTAACGTTAAGTAGATTAGTAACTAAATTCTATTTTGTAATCGTGAACCATAGAAATGTTCACCCTATACTGATTTATATTATCTTACATACAACAACAACAAAAAAAATATATTTGCGCTCAATTGAGCCTTTACTATGTATTTTTCAAGAAAACAAAATTAGAGAAAAAGAAAGATCGTAATTACTTCTTAGACACATTATTTCGAGAAGGGAGCATTTCAATTCTCCTAAGTGAATTATTGTATGCATATTACGCAGAGAATATACCCATACAGTCTTCTTACAGATGATTAAAAGAGTATCACCCGTGACAAAAACAAAATCATACAGAGAGTAATTGTGTTATAATATGCTCAGTGCTAAATTTATCTCTTAATTTTGCACTAAATATTCTCAAATGTTAAGTACGCAACCATTTTATTAAATGGCTTACCAAATACATCCATCGGAGATTAAAAAAGGCCTCTATTTCTCTATTGATGTTTGGTGTGATGAGACATGCTGTAGTAAAGTTGATTAAAATTTTGGTTATCAAACATGTTGTAACACTTTATGCTATGAAAGTTTAAAAATAGTTGCTTTGTTAACTGTTGAATTTTTACTTGGGTATTTTACTGCATGCGAAGATAATTCGATTGAGTTTTTTTTTTAAGAAAAGAAAACTTACAATTATGAAAGCAATCAATTATACAGATTGCGCATTTTCGCGTCTCATCACTAAATCGATTTATCTCCACAGGCATTTATAATTTGAAAATTCTGCATACTTCACCATGTTAGAATAGATAAAAATATCTGGTTCTGGGGACTTTAGTCCATTTTTCTTTCTTTTTTCTTTTTCTTACACTTATTTACTAAATTATTTCACACAATGTTGGTTCTTTAAATCAAATTTTCTTTAGGTTTCGAATGTTGTTACTCCGTGGTTGACAGTCAAATAATGATGATGGCTTTCTCATTATTTCTGCTTTTGCTGGTTGCTGATGTTCCTAATTAGACTTACGGTACTCGAACTCTACGTTTTACTCATTTTTAGGTGATTTTTTTGGAATTTTGCTTCAAAGATGATTATGGTTTGATGATATCTTTTACTATTGATGTTTTAAGCTCTATTTCTTTCTACTTAAGCCAAACGAAACTTTTGGAAGAAATTGTATCTGGAGCTGATGAGTCATTAGATGGTTTGGAAGAATTTATAATGATGAAGCATCATTATTTATTTTGGATGACGTGGGTCACATTTACAGTCATTAGAACCAAAATTTTTGCAAGAGTATTTTTTTCCCCCAGAAAGCCAAAGATATCACCAGATTACTGAATTGTCGGGACTGCAGCCAAATTGGAATATTTTGTCTGGGCTGTTGAAGGAAAAAGGAAGTTGCGGCCAAATTTTGCGAACCTTAAAACCTATCATAGGATCTTTACAACGTGGTATAAATGTCAATTTTTCGGAGTATTTTATATATTGCCAGATCATTACGATAACAAACTGATGCTTGACAATATTGTACACTATTACATTTTTCATAAACAAAGGTTAGCGACAGAGATGAAAGGTTTTTTTCTACCACACTATCGTTATTTATTTTATGTAATTTGAAAAAAAAAATCTATGAAAATTTTGAAAGTGAAAAAGTCCACTACAAATATTAGACAAAGTCCCCTTCGTTCTATCAATTGAATATGGGGAGCTTCCCACATTCAATGAGCTTACAAAAATTCCACTTTTAGGTACAGTTTAGCGGCGATTCCGAATGTCACTGTTTGAGAAGCATTTGCCTGGCATCGAGGTGAGCGCCGCCAAAAAATGATAGATGGCTGTATGCGGGGTTGAACCAGCGATCATGCAATCGATAGTCGCGTCACAGTCTGCCGAGTTGTGATGCTACTGAATTGTGCCACTGTACATCGATACATGTTGCAGATTGTTAAAATAAATAACAAAATACAGATCACAAATACCCGGTTAGAAATTTTCAGATCTGGTCCTTAAAATCTTTGTTGCTAACGTTAGTTTATGACTACCTTGACTTTTTTGCTCCGCCTGACTAAAATAAACTATGCCAGCAGCACGCAAATACTTTTGTTGTAGACAACAACATTATTATGCGAATTTTTTACATATTTGTAATGTGTACACCCTGTGTAAGGATATGGGAGTGTGTGAGCGAATAATGAAACAACAATGCGTGCTGTTGTTTTAAAGAGAGCGAGAATAAAATTGCGGAAAACACATTTTAGAATTTATTTCACATAGTCACTGTGTTACTTTCATTCGTTCGTTCGTATCGAAATGTGATAGCAATGACAGTGAAAGGGTGGCGTGCAGAAGTACCCTACATCTACTTGAGATATTCTGAAAGAAGAATATTCCTACAAGGTCATCTTAACAGTCAAGTAGATCAAAAGAGTTGACCACTTCTGGGGAGTGGGGAGGCGCAACTAATGTGATTTATGAAGCCTGAATTATAAAAGGTCTTACTTTACTTGCCATTCATTTTGTCGCTACTGCCTGTGAACCTTCTTGGAAATGTGCAAAAAAGTGACCATCGAACTTTCATCGACCAATCACCGCTCCTTCTTCATCTTCTAGAGAGTAAGATGAAGACTGTTGGGACAACCTTGTAGAAACGTTCCGCTTTTAAGCAAAACTCATGTTCTCAATTAATCTGAAGGTATGAATTTAAAATGAACTCTCTGAAAAAAATATTAACATATCAGGCTAAATTCACCAATGAAAACGAAATTTGAAATTTGAAGACTTTTACGACTCCTAACTAGAGCGAAGGAGTTCGATATTTTTCGCTAGCTATCAGTCTAGAATTGGCAGCGAAATGCCAATGAAAAGTATACATACTGTAAAAAGAAGTACCGGAAATTGTTTAGTAAAATAATATGAAATAATTATTATTCATTTACTGAACCAACTTCACAATTGGCCTCTTCCGGAATACTACACTTATGGCAACGAAAAAAACTTTTCAAACTCATATTCTGGAAAAGGGTTCTCGCTGTTAATTCTCTTTTGTGTCATCCATCGACTGAAAACGCAGGTCTCGAAGTGGTAGTTCAAGTTCTAGAAAGAAAAAAAGTAAATCGTGGTTTTTCGATATCCGGTTTCTACACTAAAAATGCATTCCATGAAATTTTCCTATACGAAAAGTTCCTTCAGTGCCATTTATCTGTAAGAAAACCGTCTTCCATGGCAATTTCCTATAAGAAAACCTTTCCGTAATACTTTTCTACACGAAAATGCGTTTCCTAACACTTTACATGCTTTATATTACACTTTTCTACACGAAAATTGCCTTTCATGACACTTTTACACACGAATTACTCGCATTAGTAACTACAGAGTTGGACCTCTAAAGTATACCACTTTTCTATACTAAAAGTGTCACCCATTTCACTTTTCTTTTCTGTATTAAAAGTGTCTTTTTACATGAAAAGTTCCTTCCCTGGACAGAAAGTGTTATTACATGACACTTTTCTATACGAGCAGTTCCTTCCATGACACTTTTTATTTGAGCAGTTCCTTCCATGACACTTTTCTATACGAAAAGTTCCTTCTACGACACTTTTCTATAGGAAAAGTTCCTTCCGTGACACTTTTCTATAGGAAAAGTTCCTTCCATGACACTTTTCTATTCAAAAAGTTCCTTCCATGACATTATGCGTTCTGCGTTCCCTGATCTTCCCTGATACTTTTCTACAACGATTTTCTATAAGAAACCTTTTTTCTATACGAAAGGTGTCTGTAATGAAAGCTTTCCTTCATTACAATATTCTATAACTATCCGCCATGACCCTATCCTTTATGAAAAACGCCTTCTTTTTCTATAAGTGCCTCCCAAGACAACTTTCTATACGAAGTTCAACTTTCAGTACACTTTTGTTCTAAGGAATTGTCTTCAATACAATTTCATATATAAAAAGTGTCTTCTGTACAAAGAAAGGGAGGACACTTTTTAAGAAGTTCCATGCAAATGTGCATTTAGAAATAGCATAGAGCTTTCTAGTCTGTTAAGTCTTTTTCGTTTTGAAATCTCTTGGAAAATAATATTTTTATAAGTGCTTTGAAACAAATATTTATGCAGAAAGTGCTTTCCCATACATCGTTGTACGTAAATAATGTCTGCAAAGACACCTTCCCCCTGCATACTTTTCTATAAAAAAAAGCTTCTTCTAAGACACATGCCTACACGTAAGCTATATTCCAACTAATTTTTCCATGTCTCTCAGGAACGTCCCTGTTTGAAAAATTCCCGCAAAACTTAATACATGAAACGATTTGATAAGAAGAATATTGTTATATTGAAAACAATTCCTTAGACATATTTAAGAATGAAAACTGTATAATTGATTACTTTACCTTAGGGCATACAAAATAGCTGGATGAAGAAGATCTAATATTTCTAGAAGGAAACCGCATCGTATTTATTTTAGTTAATATAAGTTCTAAATAATTATTCGGTATTTGCCGTGACAGTTGTAGTGTTTAGTATCAAACCTCAATGCAATACTGCAGATTTTTCGAACTTTTTTTTCAGCGATGAAGCAAAATCGTCGCATATGGGGCTCGGAGAACCGAGAAGTGATTGTGGAAAATCCATAATATCCGAAAAAATAGTCTGTTTGGTGCGCATTAAGGTCTAGTGGTGTCATTGGGCCGTATTTTTTCGAAAAGGATGCTGGAGGAACGTCAAAAGGATCCCCTGTTGCAACCAACCGAGGCACGGTAATTTAAAAGGCATTGTATTTCGTACATAATGGCAAGGTCCAAGCATGATAGTGAAATAAAAGTTTCATGAACATCATAGTTTTATTTGTGTTTTATTTAACTTTGTTTTAAAACGGAAAGTGGATAACTCTGTATTCCACAGGAAAATAATATAGTACATATTTTGTTAAATATAAGTTCTAAACAATTTACTACAATTTGCTACTTCTTCTAATGTGTAATATCAAATCTCAATGATTATTCAATAAGGAAAGTGATTGATTGTTAGTCACTACTAAATGGTTGTTTAATATCAAATGTCATTGGGTGGTTAATTTCAATTACGATTGTAGTTAAATTGTATATTTTGCTTAGCCAACTGATTACATCAACTAAGCGTTAACTAGAGGTATATCACTTATAATAAAGACATTTTAGTTCATATCAACCAGGTGATTTTTCAGTGTATGAACGGGCATTTTAAACGATCAGTTCCCGGTGATTTCTTGCCAGAATGTATATAAGAATTGTTCTTAAAATTAATTGTTTGGAAATTTAATTTATTCATAATTCCAACGTATTCTAAAACAACAGATGATCAATAGAAAAGACAAGTTAATTGATTTGTCCATTTACTTTGATGGATTTTTTCAAATTAACGTTCCGACCCCCATTCCGCCGCAGACGAAGTTACAAACATTCCTTCAAATTTCCATAACACCTTGCCCGAAATTGAGATTTTTCTATTAAATTTCATATTTTAAAATGTGTCAAAGAAATTTTTTGAAATTTGAATATAATATGTAAGATTTACGAACCAATTTAATCATGCTATAGTTATAAAAATATAAAAATGTTGGATTAAATCGAAAATTGTAATCGCATTGCATTAAAAACAGGAGATTGTATATTAGCAAACATTTGAAGTCGGTCTATGACTGTCGTAAATCAGCCATCAATCCGTTTTTGTTACTCTGCGTATTTTAAGTGCGGAACGAAACAACGCTTTGAGATGAAAAAAAAATATTGTTGTAGTCCTTTGTTATTGGCATAGTCAGCGCTATTGTAGCCGCCATGGTTAGACAAGCGCGAGAAGGCAACAGCAGCAACAATGTCGGCATGTAACATTCGCTAGAGAATATGCGTTTCTTACATAAACAACAAAAAGCAAAAATAGTTGCGGTTTGTTACTTTATCGCATAGAAACATTAACTTGTCTTGAATGTGAGCAAAAGTGTTTGTTTGGTTGGCACCACTAACACAACATATGCCAAAATATTTGTGCTTCACAATGTTATGCATTTATTTTACATACGTATCATCATTGTACGTATATACATGTATACATCTATGTAAGTGTGTAAACATTCAGAAAATACGAGTAAACTTGACACCAAGTCAGATGTCAGTATTTGTTTGTTGTACTCATAAAACGCGTAGTGAGAAAACATTACCCCAGATAGGGATATATGGAACAAACAATGTGTGAATGTATATTTGGCCATATTGTTATAAAACTATACACTAGCATTTTATAAAAAAAAAAATACATATGGGACGTTTTACTAAATGCTGAACGGCAAATTTTTGTAATATTCGTTTCGAGTCGCTTTTAATGAAATGAATCCTTCAGCTGATTGCGTCGCTCTAAAAAATGTCAAAAGGATACATATTCCTTGTCTAATAATGAGTAAATAATAGAAAGATATTTATTGTCCAAATTGGTTTTATTACTTTTCAAAATATTTTCCATAAAAATTATCACGGCTTTGCTTGCGCCTGAACCAATTTTCGAGGCAGTTTTTCCCCATAGTTGTTAATGCGGTAACTATTAAAATAAAGAGTAATTAATTTGGTGTATCGGACTGTTGAATTGGCTGTCTAAATCTGGCGATTCCAGACCTCAATACTTTTTCCTTTAAGTCTATGTAAAGTCCAAAATTTAAATAGATAAACCGGATGTGGTTGAGGAATAGAAGACTAACATTACCACGAGGGTGGTCCCAAAACTAGCCGCTATAACTGATATGTGGACAGTGAATAGTGGCAACCTTACAAAACATATGTTTTAAGTTTATAGGCGCCGCGTTGTTCAGTATTTTTATATAAGCCGTCAAAAGTAAACTATCTCAATGAACTTGTAAACATGGAAAAAATTGGTCACCATTATGTAATTAGCAGAGTTTAAACGAGGCCGTACAAGCTGCCAAGACGAATATTGTAGTGATCGACCATTTGAGGTGCCCACGCCAGACTCCGTTAAGAAAATATACAAAATGGTATTGGATGATCGTTGGCTGACGGTGCGTGAGCTTGCTGAAATGATAGACATTTCCAAAAGTGCTATACATCGTATATTGACCGAAGATTTGAAGATGAAAATGCTGTGCGCAAGATGGGTGCCGTGCGTGCTTTCGATAGAACAAAAACAGCGTTTGTTTTTTTTTTTTTTTTTGTTTCAGTAAAGCGTTTGGCTATGTTTTACCGCAATAAAGCTGAATTTTTGCGTTGATTCATAACCATAGATGAGACATGGGTCCATCACTTCACACATAAGACAAAGGACTTCACACATGACGACGAGATAATTATGCTAATTTATTCCAGCTTTTAAGTGATGAGATTATGGAAAAAAACGTCACATTAGGCGAAGAAGGAAGAGTTGTTGCTATTGCAATGGCCAAGATTAATAGAACTAAAGTTCAAATTGCTTCGTCACATACCTTATTGGACAGATTTATCTCCCTCGGACTATTTTGTATTTCCAAACTTGAAAAAATGTGTCAATGGTGAAAGATGTGCCAACAACGAACAGGTGGAGTCTGCTGTTGAAGACTAATTTAAGGATTTTGACTTTTCTTGCTATGAACAGGGTATAGAAGCTATTGAATATCACTGGAAAGAGATTATGTTCAAAAATAAAGAAAAAAGAAATGTAAAGAATATTTCCCCTGTATGACAATTAAGATTATCCGACAAAACAGTTTTTATTCTATTTGTATACTCGTATATTGTCAGATTTGTTATTGAAAATGTTCATATTTGTTGCCATCAAACCAAAATATTTAAACCTTTTTAATAGAGAGCTAGAATTAGCGCACCACGCACCAGTTTTGTTGTATCGAGTTAATGACAGTCAGAGAGAGCGAGAGAGAAAGAGAAATAAGGTAAATTACATTCACTTTACTATGCTTTTTTCGCAGGAAAAGCGGCAATGCCACCTTTTCTTATTAGTTTCCAACACTGAAATCGGCAGAACTCAATTTTTTACCTCATAATATGTTCGATGATATACATGTATATGTATGTGTAAACTCTGAAATAAAATTGTTGTTAAACATATTACGACGTAAAAAAGCAGTTGTTCCAATTACAGTGTTGAAAACTAACATAAAAATTTGGCAATGCCGCTAAATATGTTCGCAATGAACAGGAAGGAAATGATAAAGGAAATGTGCTGCCGTCGCTAAAATGGAAAGGACAGATAGTTTTATTACAACAGACTGTAAATTCAGACAACACATCAACACCATGACGAACTAGGGATGCTCTGTTAATAGATTAATCAGTCAATACGATTAACCGAAATTCAGATTACTCGATTAATTGTTTAAACATTCATTTTAATTAAACCTATTTATGAATAACCAATCAATAATTATTAATTAATCAAAATCCATGAATAATCGACCAATTTAGTAAACTGTGGTAAAATGGTGAAACTGTTATTGTAAAGAATGAGGTTATCCAAAACATAGGCACAAAGGTGAAGTCTGAAAATTGTTCCAAAATGTAAGGATAGCGTTTATGTTATGGTGCTCGTCAGTTGGCCACGGTCTATTGAGACGGGTCTGATATTGAATCTATTTGAGACGGGTGGCGCTGGACTTAAAATCTGACGACTGGCCTATATGTCCTCTCCTGTTTAAATAGTCGGTATCAACATGGTACATGACACGGAAGAAGTCGACTGTATCATGTCTATTCCATCTATTCTATTGTTTATTCTATCAGAACTAGTTGAACCTTATCAAAACGACTTTATACCTCGCAAATCGTCAACTAATCATATAATCTGTAGAAGGTCAAACAAGTAGACATTTATAATTTTTCCATCGATTAAAAAGTTCCATTCGACAGCCCGATTCGATGGAAATTACTTCAAGCCGTGTCGGAGTTTTGTATTCCTTCGTTTTTACAGAATAACACTGCCCAACATAGTCTTCAGTCTTCAAGGTAGGCAAAATCTATAATCTGTCTATTTACGTCTGGTCTGGTCACTGCATAAATAGTAACCATCATATTTATATGTATTCTCACTTCGCACTCCTGTGATGCATGTCCTTAATTTTTAGCCTAAGTTAACAACTCGATTATATGTATTCTTAAATTATTCTGAATGTCTCATATGGTAACTTGCAAGTCTCCGTCAGTTTGAGAAGTATACTACTTAACGCTCTACAAGTGTTATATTCCATTTCCTTCTTACTTATAATGTAGGCATTATACGAGTACACATTACAACATTGCAAGTAATATATTTTTGTACACAAGTCGAACTACTACGCAAGAGTGTTTATTTTATAAAGTATTCATGGTAAATGAGGCAGGAGTTAAAGCGTTGTACCCACCAGAAATTTAAAATAATTACGTCAAAAATGCAATTCCACTGTACAATTTAGCAACTGTAATATTGTAGCATTAAATTCGGCAATATGGAAGGAAGTCTTTTGGCGTGTAGACTACTGCAATGACATATTTAAGGCAAATTAATTTAAAATGCCTGTAGTGATTGTTGGTTTAAGGGATTTTTAATGCAAAGAGGTTGAAATCTCAATTTTTGTTTGGCATAGGAAACTTCACATATAGATTTGTATTATTCGACAGTAACACTTAGTTCTGCAAGCAGTCTGAGTTTCTGAAATAATAAATATTTGGCATCAATTTTCTAAAGAAATTGAGAGAAGTTTGAACACCGACCAGAAGGCGGCGAGAAACTTTTCATTAGTTATAATCGAATTATTTTTCGTAACATGTTCCACATACGAAAGACAAGCATAACAATTGTCATACTTTTCTATGTAAGGCCTACTAAATATCTATTCATCAGTGTGGTACCATGAGGTTCTATGAAATTTATCCGGGCTTAGTTCACATTGTATTATAGATTAGAGGGCAGTGCGGTTGGTTATTATTTGTAAGGTCGTGGGTTAAAATTGTTTTCTAAAAATCCTCCCTAACTAACTAAGACCTTAATTTCCTAACTAATGAATAACCTAAATATTAAGTATTAACCCGCAACTCTGAATAAATTCAGCTCTCATAGGTAGGCAAGTAGCTACTGAAAGACATTTCATATTTTCATGCGAAATTCTGTCAAATGAATGACAACACTGTGCATTGGGAGGAAATTTTATCCAAATTGAGTGGGATTTTGTATAGTTTCGAGCGTATTTGGGGTATGATTTAAGAGTCGCGACCCAAACAAGGGTGTTAGAGACTCATCTGTGGTTGATCTCTGGCGGTTAGTCAGTGGTGATAACCAGAGGTGGGGGCAAATTGTAAGTGTATTCGGAGTTGTGGGTTAGTTTTTATATTGACGTAGTTGTTACATACTTGAAAACTGGAAATTTTCTTGATAACGCCGCACTCTTCAAAGACCTTGTTGTTAGTGGGGAAAAATTTTTAGCAAAAAAATAGACTCATTCAGAGTTGGAGTACAAATTTGTACCCGGTTAATGATTTTAGAACCCTCTGTAATCAACTACCTACGTAAACAGTTATGAAGCAATCCCTGGTACTATGAAGAATGTCGCATTATGTCCAAAGAAATGGATGTTACTTCCATGATAACACTGCAACAAATTGTAACGTATTGTGTGGTGGAATCCTATAAGTAAACAAGATGAAGGCCGACCTTACCTTTAAACATAAGAAACAGTTGCGGAATAAGAAGGCCGAAAATCCTATTAAAAGATCGAAATAAATGATCATGGAACAAGGTTCCTATCCTGTAAGGTCAACAACGTAAATTTTGTTACAGGTGTCCAAAGTGCATTGCAATTATGAGCCAAATGTTTATAGCAGCCACCAGTTGTCAGCACAAGTGGTCACATCAATTATTTATGCCGTCGTCAATAATTTACGTGATTTCCCAATTTCTGTCTAGCATCGAACAAAAAAGTGACCAGATTTTCTGAGTCACGGCATAAGAATGACACAGCAGCAAGTGCTGATGTCCTACAGCAGAGAAAGGAAGAACTATATAAAATCGACGGCGATGAGTTGGCAGCAATACACATGGACTCAATGATCAGAATGCAAGCATATGTAAGTTTGTGTTTCCATTGCCGAGGTATCACTCATTTACACATCACATAAAAGATTCTGTCGTGTATGATATAAGAAAAATTAAAACATATTTTATCTGACCTGGTGGATCTAATCAGCATTGCTTTAAACGTGGTAGATTACAACTGGCCAATATTCACATAACGGCAAATTCTAGAGGATCAATAACGGATCAATACATTCTACCTTTATAGTAATTTTCCACATTCCGATACGGCATTGTATTGTATGAAACAATAGCGGAGTTTAGTATTTCTTCGAAGCTCATATGTAAGCCTTTGTTTGCTGACAGTGACTGCAAATACAGATAAATATCATAGTGAGACAGAGCGACAGCCTATAGTTTGGTTCCAACAACATACCTTTGGGGACGATTATGAGGAAAGCTGCACGGTGCAGAGTCGGCTTGAAATACCACAGAATATATAGAAACTAGCAATTTTGCCTTCATCGCCGCTTTTTGTAGACGCTTTACATACGAGTATACCTATATAGCAGAAATATATCCTGAAAGAGACCCTTCTAATAGACGCCTAACAACCAAAAATGTGCTTTCATAGATACTTCACATATAGGAATGCACCTTTTACATTGAAAAATTGTCTTCGTAGAAACTTTTCACAAAGACAAGCATCTTCATAGATACCATTAATTCAGAAAACTAAGTTTGCTGTTACTTTTCGTATAGAAAAATATCTTAATAAGCACTTTTTATATAAAAAAAAATACCTTCAGCATTACGTAGCTTCATAGCACATTACCAGGATAATTGAAAATATACTGTATTTGCAAATTCCTAAAAATAAGTAAACATTCAACTCAAGCATTTCCGAAACAAAAATGTAAACGAATTAAAGTTTCTGAAACGTTATTGGATCTTTTTAAATATTTGAACAGCAAATTCCCTTACGCCTCAGAGAGCTTGCACGCATCCTTTTCTTAGGCTAACGACGATTCCGACAAGTACAAGAGTATAATTTCGCAAGTGTTTAGCAATAATAAATAATTGCTATTAGAAAAATTATCCTAAAACATAATTATGAATTCTGAAATTTCTTTTAAAAAATGATAATTTTTCAAATTTGATCGGTAATTTGAGTATAGTATTAGAAAAAGTTAAACTCAGACACACAACACTGATGAAAGTATCGTTAGTGGTGAACAAATCATTCTGTATATTCAGAAAACAAAACATGCCCGAACTTCCAGATATTATAACCTTAAAATAGTACCTGCGAAACAACTAATAATATTCAAATTCACGCAGTACCACCATCACCAACCATTATCAATATTTTTTTTGTTATGCATTATCGTTTACTAGTACAATAGTTAAAAGCCAACTGCGATTTATTTATTTTAGTAGTAACATTTGAACTGTTTCCGATTGGATATTTTGTGGTTAAATGTACTTGCGCCGAAATTCAGCAGGCGCAGGTTTAAATTTGAATCAGAGGCCGCCGAGCGAACAAAATTACCAATGTCTAGATTTTTCGATCGGCTTGAAATTCCGGAACGATAGTGGTGATACATCATCGAAAGCTTATGAAAACCACAAAAGAGAGAAAGAAAACGATGAATTTAAAGGAAGACACTGACAAAATTTGTGCAAGCTGATAGTGGATAAGAGGTTTGACAAATTAATGTACTTGTTTTGTAATGTTCAAAATTTGTATTATTATAATGTAACCCATGCGAACGCTAAATAGTCTTGTCAACATAAATTATATCGATTTGATGTCAAAAAAATTAATCTTTTTTTTTTTATTTAAATAGACGAATCCCTTGATGAAGTCAACAAACAATTGACGAAACGTTGCGACAATGTAATAAAACAAGCTTTTATTTAATAACATTAAATTAGGCCCAATTAGCTAAAATAAAAAACAGAAAAGGAATTGATTTGGCCAAAATATGATAACGAAAGACAAACATTTTAGTCCGAAAACGACGAGACGTTACAGGAGCCTAAACGAAGTATTAAATGAGGACAAAACCAAGTTATTTGTTTCCATGAACAAAGGGTCAGTTTAAGAGTCAAAAGCATAGAAGGGAGTCATAAATTTTCCATTGAAAAGATCTGACTATTGAAACATTGTTAAAACTCATAATGGATAACAACGTATATTTTTGTCCTCATCTAAGTATAGTAACAGTAAGTAATTTGTCCCAATAAACTAAAAAAACCTCATTGTTTGTAAACCGCAAACTGAGCTCAAATATCTGAAGAATAACTACAAATAAACTACTACACAGCCAATGTTGAGAAAAAATTACTAATTACCCCTACAGAGCTAGAAAGATTGCCATGGAGAAAAAATTGGTCCTTACATCAATTGTTAGTTTAATTTGCTTCACCGCTTTCAATACTCTTCATATTTCTTTTTCTGCATAAAATGCCGTTTATCTTATACTGTTCAACGCACAAAGAATTTCAAGGATTTAATTTTTTTTTATTTAATTAAAATTCTTAACACGTTTCTAACATCAAGCCATACAAAAGTACCATAATTTACACCAGCAAAAAAGCACAGCAATCCTATTGGATGTAGACCATCGATTTACAGAGGACCGAGTAGTAGATGGCATCCGGTGGTTTCATGAATAGCAGTGGAAAAGTTATTTCATTGTTTAAACGGAGAATACATAGAAGCTACAGAAAATGGGAAAAGTAACATTAAAATACTGCGGTATTACGCAGTGTTGCCAGAAAAAAAATATATAGCATTGAAAAAATTGCACAATTCCCAAAAAAAATTTGCAAAAATGGTCAGAAAAAAAAGCAATAGCTAAAAATAATTTACAAGCTAAATGTGACTTCTTTGCAATAAAGTGCAGGAAGTGTTTTTTTCTTCTTTTTTTGAAGATATTGCGTATGTTTATGACTTACATATAATATTCAAATGTGAAACTGCTGTTGTACACATTTATTTAAGTTTGTTAAAACTGTTAAAAATTTCTTGATTTTTCTTAAAATTGCAGCAGATACGTCTGGAAACATGTGAATTCCCATGCAAAGTTTTCTATCTTTTTTTTGGAATTGGTTCTACATTTATACTCAGCGAAATATTTCAGACACTTTGTTTAAAATACTGTCATCGTAAGAGGATAGAAATACTTTTGGCATTCAGAAAGTACTGCCCGCCACAATATGAGGATTGTGGTTGCGAGATGGAAAGTCAAGAAAATTTAACTTGTATCCAAACACCGGTAAGTGGTGGTACTTGCCTTGATTATTTTTTGGAGAAATGGATAATATACTTAGAGTTTTGTTGTAGATACATTTACTAAGAGATATATGTGTTGTTTTATCTCTGAGAAGGATCTCGAAAGAAAAGAGACCAAGTCTCCGTGACCTAATTCCACAAAACCTTGATTTTATTTTCGACGACATTACTTGTCACGACTAGAAACTAAGAACTGTAGTTCATGGTAGTATAATGCGGTATGACAGTACAATGCATTTCACACATCTAGATAAGGTATCGGGTACGATTTTAATTACAAAAAAAAAAAAAACAAACAAACAAAAATGTGGAAACCCATATTGGCAAAACAAGACAGTTCAATTAATAGGAACAAAAAATTACGATTTTTGAACGGTATATAAAACACTCAAAACATTTTTTGATTGCTTGAAATTTGCATATTGCGTACATTTAGCATTTTTTTGGCTCCATACAAGTCGAATCGCGTACACTCCAATTCTGATGGGTAAGGTCGAAACAATGAGTAAATTTCTATAAAATCTGAACAAAAACGAAGAAAACTCGAAAAGTTCCAAAAAGAAAATAAACACAGAGCAAACAAAACATAGAACAACAAAAAATATGCTAAAAATGAATAAAATATGCTAATGTGGTAACACCGAAACTACAATTATAGATTCGCTTGCACGGAAGTACACTAACACTCGCACACTCGCAAATGCATTACAACTCACATTTATTTGGTCGTGAAACCATGAAATCGGTTTATTTCATCGTTGTTGTCGTTGCTGGTGTTGCTCCATTGACGTTCATGTTATTTCTGTCGGTATTCCTGTACAATTGTTGGTGCTGTTATTGCGGTTATATATTTCACTTAAAAAAACTATTTCATTCTCCTTATGGGTTGTTTTGCCAATTGATTTTTATGTTGTCTGCTAGCAAATGTGAACGCGTGCACACATTCGAAAAATACAAATACTTATTACTTATGCCTTCATACTCGTATGTAAGAAATCATGCACACATTTGCAATCGCGATGTGGAATAAACAACTTTTATATTTTAACCAGTGATTGTAAATAACACACGGACAGTAACATTACGTGCTCCATCAAAGGAACTGGGAATATTTGCGGTTAATAAAATAGTAACAAATATAGTATAATTTTAAAGAACATTTTTAACCTTCGTTGTGCAGGAAAACGGAGGAATTGCAATCAAATACAAAGTCATTATTCGAGTGAACCGCTTTTTAATTCGTTTGAAAACTTATATTCTTGTTGCGAAAAAAGATTTCAATCAAACTTTGTATTTTTCCACTTTTTCTGAGACCAGCAGGCAAGTTCGTCTCTGTCAGCAACGTTATCGACATTTACATGTTGTATTAATTGGATTGGCTTATAGCGTTAAGCTCCACAAGATATTAATACTAACCTAGTTTTAAATTTAGCCAATCTAAGACTCCAAACCAATACAGAAATTTTCATCAAATGAACTGACTTACATATAACTTCATATAACTTAAAGTCTTTTTGTGCTACTGCAAAAAACAAAAAAGAAAAAATACTCTGAAAACACAATAAAAGAAGCAGGATTGTAACTTTCTGAAGGATTCCGTTTAGGAAATGTAGAAGAACTATCGATTTTTGCTAAGTCGGTAAATTAGTACCTGTGGTAAACTGAGGGGCATGACAGTGCAATCTATTTTCATAAACGTCTGATGGGAACTCAATTGTACTGAATATGGTACAACTGAACAAACGATACGAATCTGAGAGTATGTAGGTTAAATATAGAAAATTTATATTAGAATACCCAGACAGGGTGCGACCATTCCAATATATTTGACAAGAATTTTAGTTACTTCAGGCTACGAATTAGGGATTAAAGTGAAAAATCAAATTTCTATAAATTGGTAAATTTGCATGGGAGGTAGCAGAATAGTCGCGGCCCGCAGAATAGTTCGCTCTTACAACTTAGATTATTAAACTCGTTATGTACATATTTTAAATTTGGTCGAAATTGTTATAACCGATTGATAGATATGGAGATAGGAAAGTGTGGGTTATATCAGTCATTTGTTTAAGAGGTATCAGAGGGAGCGTGATTACTTGACCGATTTTTTATGATATTGTAGAGAATTGCAATCAAAGCTATGGATAAGAATCTAGACTGCTACAGCCGACTAATGTGAAAATATCTGAATGGGAGGTACCAGAATGAGGCTATTTTGACAATCGATAAGAAGATGTAAATCAACCTTAAAGACAAAGTTCAAAACTTGGGATATAAATTCTTTCCTACCGCAAAAACGTAACATCCCGACTACTTAAAGTATCGAGCATCATTTAGCCATTTAAGTCGATTGAACGGTGTCCTTTTGTCTGGCTGACTAGCTAATAGACTTTTTTTTAATTTGTTGCAGCCGGGAATTGCAAATAAGTCATTGATCCATTCCTTCTGATCCTCACAAAAATTTAATGCTTTTTTTGTGTAATTTCTAGCTTTTAGACTGCCCTAACCTGAAATTTTTGTGAGTTGCATTATATTATAATGCTTAGGAAAATATGACCAAATTGGCCAGGTAACCATGTACTGTCTAAAGTCTCCTCTACAAATTACCTAATTTAAAACATTTAAGTCGTATTCATATCTTTCATTTAGTTGTCCTAAATTCAATATTAATTCGCAGGCATCAGATATTTGGTATGCACTACCAGTCCGTTCTGCATAATACAGAAAAAAATTAATATTTCCTCTATAAAGAATTCAGTTAATAATTATTTTTCCACTTTCTGTTGTGTGTTAATTCAGTGCAATATTTTATAAGAACCAAGAGGTTCATTATCCCTTTTCTGATAGCTTACAGCCTTTTGCAAAAATGCAAAAAGATTTTGGGGGAAGGTATGTACAATTCGGTTCACTTTACAGAAATTTCTGTAGTTTTTTTCAAGATAAAATCTCACCTAAACAATAAAACGGCTAATGAAAATTTAGAAAAGGTCAAATCTAAAGCTCACAACGTATTTGTTCTTGACTTTTCTGTAGTTGTAGAAATACATTAATATTTACGTTCTTTATAAGCTTTCTCTTTGGTAGAAAACTAAATTTTTAAAAGCCGAGCTCTTTCTTTGTACTCAAATAAAAGTGAACTAACTCTGGCTCATAACGAACTGAAACTGTGTAAATTGCATCTCCAATACGGCGTAAAGTACCTCCATACTTAAAATATGTACTTATTTGAAGTACGTACTAAGTCAAGTCAATTACTAAATTAAGTCAATTAAGGTTTCAGTTACTGTTTTTGCAAGTAAAATTTTACCTTTGTTGGCATACTTATTTTCAATACGTTTTTTCTTATTTTTTTTTTTCTTTATTTAAATTCGGTTCAGTCCATGCAGAAGATATAATTTCTTATATAAATCATGGAAAATATAATTAGTTACAATAGATACGAATAAACCAATAATAAAAAATACAATAAAGAAATTGACGTATAAATTATTAAAATATTATTTTATTTTTTATTTTTTGAACTACCTTTTTAATTGCTGTTTCACTCTATTCGATTCAGAACTAATAATGAAAAACAATTTGTTTAGATAGAAGTATCTTTATTGAACGTTAAAAGGTAACTGAAATTGTTGCTTTACATTTAACTTAAACTTAGCTTAAGGTAAAAGAAAAACTTGCAATGTCATCATATTATCTTTCATTCTGTTTTGTTTTTGATTCGAATAAAACAGGTCAGCAGCTTTTGCTTATTTGCAATAATAAGGCGCCCATACTTTAATCTATTTTTAAGAAATATGAAACCGATGATTTCCGCTCGTTTCGCAATAACAAAAAAATGAGAGAAATAGAAAATTTAACTTTTTTATTTAAAATTAAATGGGAAAAATATTAGCAACTTTTTGGTTGTTAACTTATGTACATATATATTAATAAACTAATGAAATCAAATTATCTGAGGTGGCAAAATAAGCCGAAATCGTGGAACTAACAAACACATTGAGATATTCTTCCGAAACGATTAAAATAATATTATGTACGGAGTGTGTAAAAAAGAAAAGGAATATTTCTTGTGTCGAATTTTACTGAATTTAAATTGGCCGTCGTTTTCAGATAGTGACTTATTATAGCTAATCTGTTGGCGACCTGGCAAATCTGACATGATTAAATATCATAATATATAAAACAATTTTCCATGATATATTATTTTGCGAAGAGTTATCAGTTTCCTTATTTTTATAAAAAAATGCCGAATTTGCATAATTTGAGACATGCGTACCATGACATACTACAAATATATATGTCGCGATATTGTGTAAAGCCACTTGTAACTTCAACAACAAACAGTGCCACTATTAGAGAAAAGTTCGGATGCATAAAGGAGCTTTGGGACAAGATACGTAACAGTCTACTGCAAAGTGGTGACAGTTGCTGGCGTATAAATTCCTTAAGGCTGCATTTGTAATACCCAGCCAAACACAGTAGAAGTTATTCAAAAAAATTTACAATTTCACCACTTCTAAGGATCCAATCCGTGTATGTTTACCGCTTCCATTGAAACACTTTTAAACCACTTCCAGAGCAATAGTAATGAAGTAATTAATACCATTCGTTCGATCCCCATTTACAATTCTTAACAATCAAAACAAAACATGTTAGCATGAAATACTCCAAAATTTATTCCTTAAGGGCATAATCCGAAGACGTAATTTCTGATGGCCGATGTAAACAAACTCCGTTTAAAGTTTTTATGGAAATCATTTGTTTGTCCTCCTTTATATGATGGTTTTTGCTGGATACCGATAGCAAATGCGACATGATCTCTCTGTATGATTAAAAAGAATGCCCACATTTTTCAAAACGATCTCTATTGGTGTGTTGGCAAAGCTGCAGGCATATTGTATGGAATATTGCATAGTTTTTGATAATGATAAAACATTTTGATTTCGAAAGACTCAGACTCAAAAAATTGGCTTTGACTCATATATCTATATTATGCAGGTCTTGGAGTTAAGGTACACTTTCACAACATCCACTGAAGACATTTATGGATTTGGATCTTTGTGTTCAAAGGTTTTACAATTTGTGTCCTTGATAAGATATACGATTTAATTAGATTATTAGATTATTAATTAGATTTTTATTATTAGATTTAGGCATAGTGCACCATGGTCTACACCGTCGTCCTATTCCTTGTCCTATTCATATTCTGTTTCAAATCTTCAGATACTTTCTGTAGCATGATTAAACATCTATAATTTGCTGTGAAGCCTGAATAGAAATTCTATAAACGCGAATTTATTATAATGTGTATTCTTATTTGTCGATTCATTAAGTTTTCGAAAGCTTTTGCGAGGAAAGAGAGAAATTAATTACATCCTGTTAAATATTTCAACCCAAATTCAGTACGAGTTTTTTCGAGTGTACAAATTTCAGTTGGTCATCGCAACATCTAAATCTATAATACTTTATATAACGCATAGTCTTTTTTAAATCCAACCCTTGTGAGCCCTTTCTTTCGTGTCGTGGCTTTAAGGAGCATAGAAGAGAAGTGATAATATCGTATTTAAAGCCTTCTTCGGAACACATATTATAATTAGCATCAACGATTCCATGTAGGCGTCAACCCTCTCCAATGTCGTGGCCACTCTTTCCGCATTTATACTGAATTTAGTCGAATTGTTCACACATCATGGATTCGATGAACTAAATAACCTTTCTGGTGCTTCTTATAAAAATAGACAATTTTCAAGAACTCAATCCTTCCTCAGAAATTTCAAATTAGTAGGCTGCAATAGCTTTGATTTTTGTTCACTATATTAGTTTATAATTCTTTGTGAAACTTGAGAAAAATCAGCCAGGTTACCACGCCCCTTCTGCTACCTCCCGTACAAATGGCCAATTTACCCCCACATTCTTATATTCATATCTCTCAATCAGTTGCACTACATTTATTTAATTTGTTTGCATATTGAACGTTTGCTGAATGAAATCGGCCATCATTGCTATACTCTTTGTGGTACGTCCCATGCAAATTATCTGATTTTCCGAAATGCATTCACCTTTTTGTAATTTCCTATTAACAGGCTGCAGTAGGCCAAATTGCTTTTATAACGTTCTGTAAAATTATGGAAAAGTCGACAACACCCCTTATGGTGCCTCTCACACAAATGGCCTACATAGTCCTTATATTCTTAGTTTCGTATATATCAAGTAGAACACAGAGTTTAGTAAAATTTGGCAAATTCATTTTACAAACTCAGTTCTCAGCATGGAACACGATAGCATAATCCCATCCATTCTGGTAGGTGCCATACATATTAATATAATATATTTTTAGGTTGGTATCTTTTATTCAATTGCCCACAATTCAGTCAAATGTAAAACACGCTGAGAGCGTAGCATCACCCATATTATATATAGACGATTTTCCGAAATGCAATCTTTCCTCCGAAATTTGCTGGATGTAGTAGCCTGGATTTTTCCAGTGAAATAGCTGTAAAACTGAAGAAAAATCAAACAAGTAGCAACGGTATCTGGTATCCCACATACTAAAAACCCGATCTGAGCTTCATATTCTAACCTTCGAATCTTTTAATACCTTTCAGTAAATTCAGTCATATTTGGCGAATATCGTATGTTTGGTGAAGTGAATTCCGAGAATGAAAATAGGATAGCCACATCTCTTCTAGTAATCCCTAGGCTGTAACTACTTATATTTATGCGCATTGTAATGCAATGAATAAAAATAATGAAATGAGCAATTTATTGCGGCGTTGAGGTAATTAAATTACTGAAGAAAGCCGCATTTGGCGAAAAAGAAAATGTTATTTCATCAAGACAATGCTCCAGTTCACACATCTACTATCGCGATGGCCAAAGTTAATGAATTTAGGTTGAAATTGCTTCATCACCCAACTTATTTCCAAACTTGAAAAAAGGGCTCGTCAGTAAAAGATTTGGTATTTTAACGAGTTTAACATGACAGTTCTTGCCGTAAACAGGGCATCGTTGAGAAAAATGTATCGAGATAAAAGGAGGTTATGTTGAAAAATAAAGAAAATTTTCCTAACTTTTGTCTTCTTTGTTATGTCCGCTAGTTTTGGAACCGACCTCGTATTTATAAGGTAACAAATAATTTCATAATGATTTATATTAAATGGCTGCTTCAACGTCACTGAAAAGTTTCATTTCTTTTTACTGCTTTGATGCGGCGAACTGGAGTATTAGCGTAGAACTTCAAAACACCAGCAATTCCGTTTATTTAGAACTACTAGTCAAAATAGTTATTCTGATCTTTATTATGTGATTTCTCACTTTTCATCTTTTTGTTTCTTTGTTTCAATCCATGGAATTTGCTTTAGAAGCGTTTATATCATAACGCTACATGCAACATGTTTGATGCAATTAATATCGCCGTGACAATAAATTCAAAATTATTAAATTTGGTTCATACAAATTGCTAATTAGTAATCCATCAACAAGGCTACTGTCGGCATCATCGTTATCATCTGCAACTTTATTACTGTGCAAACCACCGTCCCTTCCTTACCAATAAAATTCAGTCATTCGTCGGTATGTCAAATAGTGCAGCATGAGTTCACATAGTCGTAGATGTACTTTTATTTATTTGACGTTATATTTATAGCCCATCAACAAAATATTATACAAATAATTTGGTTGTATCCGTTTTTGTTACTGATGAAATTGTTTTGCTTGCAATGTCAATTACTGACTGACAAAACAGCCGATATACTTTATGGCAATAATGGTTTGAATTTTTGGCAACCGCAAAATCTCATAGAAACTGAAGTCGTTCATAGATATTTAGTTATGTTCACTGTTTTGTAAAGTCCTTACAATAGGAGGAATGACACGCTAATCTGTTCTAACAAATTGTTACGAACGGTAACTTGTTGATGCCGTACTAAAATTTAAGTCAATTGAACTGACTCACATATACCTCCACTCAAGATTACTATGAATTAACGCACTGTTAAAGAAGTAAATTTTGTGAATTGCTTAAACCATCCGATTGAAAATTAAAGTGCAATAATTTTTGCAAAATTGGTCAATTTTTGGGGGAGTATTGTCAGAGCTAAGATTGTGGATTGACTTCTTTAACTTTTGAAGGAGCCAGCAGAAAGCGCGTAATTATTTGGCAGTCACCTGCAAAGAAATAAGAGAGAAAACATACAACTTCTATAAAACGATCAATTTGAATAAAAGAGCAGTCCGATTTGACCAATTTTTGGGCATCACATATGTAGCTTTGAACATCTCATCTAGAGGCAAATTGAGTATAATTTAGCACGCAATAGGTTTGTAGTAAACATATTTCTGAGATGGGTTGGCTTACATATACCTTTACCCAAAGCCCTTTGCATAGGTGCATTGGGAAGTCATACGTACATATGTTTAATAAAGTGCTGATGTTTGCTATATGAAGAAATGAAGCTACGAGTAATTAAGCGATGTACTCGTAGTTGGTAATTTGTATGGGACGTCCCCGAAAAGGTGGAAATATCCAAACTATTTTTCCATATTTTACCAAGCATTAAAAATTAATACAACTGCAAAATTATAGACTACTGTCCGAATGGGCGCGCCAATGCAGCCAATTTTCATTCTCAGAAATAAGCTTATCAAATGTATTATGTGTGTCCAATGTGTCTCAATGCAGTGCAACTGCCACAAGGATATGAAGCTAAGAATAGGTGGGTTAAGTACGTCGTTTGTATGGGAAAAACCGGAATGGGGCGTGGTTATATTTTAGTTTTTTTGTCAGATTTTTCCAGGCATTAAAATAATAAAGTAAGGATCAAAAATTTATGTTCTGCAGTCCACAATTTAAGAATTAGAAAAAAATTTAATTTCCGAAACTCAGAATTAGCCATTCAGTAGTAGTTTTTATAGATTTACGGCAGTTAAAGTGTCTGCAGCCACAGGCAGACAGAAACAGAAACTTGCCTATTTTCATGTGTAAACTATTCGTCAAAAGTTTTGCGAATATTTTTTGTATGGCATTTTTAGATTTAGAAGATGATTGGAGCAGCCTCCGCATTTATCGATGCACAAAAGGTAACTAATGTGCATCTGTTTCTGAACATATTACCAATAGAAACACCGTAAGATCGAATATCTCAACAAAAGGATTTCCATATTCCAGATTTCTCATCCGAAATAAATCAGTTCTCCGTTTTCGCCGTCTTGAAGAAAATCATCTAAGATTACATTTTTTTTCATCTTTTGGAAAACTTTGCTAAATAATTCTTAAAATTATTGATGATAACATTAGGCATGTGTCGTAAGCAAGAGAATATTCGTAATACGTATCTTCATACCAGTTTCTCGTTTGCAGTTTGCTTATCTGATTTTTGCAAACCGTGTTTTGTGGTGTTACTCAACAGTTGTTGATAAGTAGACTTGCAAAAGGTAATGACCAATTGCAGATGATTGCGAATGATGTCACCGCTCTGTTGTTAAAAAAAAAACAAAATATATGTCACTGACGATTCATCGACATACATAGTTACACATGTAGTTTTTTGGTGATTCAAAACTATCATGAAAGCACAACTCACAACAAAGCCCAGTATTATTACGCGGCCTACAATTTCTAATTTGACTGTAGTTTTCGATCCACTAGTTTTATCCACATATCGAAATACAGTGTAATACAATTTGGCATTATGAATATATATTTAAGATTTATTTGAACATTTACCTTGATTTTTTCAGTTCCTCCCAACTGGTTATAGTTATAAGATTTCTCAAATCAAATTTCCTAAAATATATTAAAATACCGAGAAAACTCAAAAACAATTTTAAAATGCTAACCGCA
Source organism: Philornis downsi (assembly GCA_019455685.1). NCBI lineage: Eukaryota > Metazoa > Arthropoda > Insecta > Diptera > Muscidae > Philornis > Philornis downsi. The sequence continues at coordinate 3,406,086 of JAHXMU010000683.1, read as the reverse complement.
ATGTTTATATTGGTTTCAACGCTGAACATGGATGGTTCAAGATTAGTGTCAAATATCTCGATAGCTGATATCTCGATGGTTATCGCTATTTGAAGTACATAGCTATATTTTTGAGAAGATCTTATTTTGGAAATTATACGAATAAACAACATTCAATATTTTGTGACACATCCAAAAATTATGAGATCGACGACTCAGACTTCAGAAATCCACACAAAAATAGTCTATTAATCTGTTTAATCGAAAATAATAATAATCGATATTAATAATTTGAAATTACAAAAAAAATGTATTAGTAACGTATAAAGTATCGTAGAGTAAAGTTTGAAAAAAGTAGATTTGGAAAATTACGTTCTATTAATTACTTAAATCAAAGCCAACAGGTTTTAACTGATTTCTAGCGAATAGAAAGGTATCACAAACGTCATAATATTTCTTTCCCCTGAAATATCGTTTTAGTGAATGCTCGGAAATAGTATATATAGACGCTCAACTGAAAGGATTGATTTCAACAATCCTAATTACATTCCTCTAGTTGCTCTAGTTTTCCAGTTAATGCGTCGCGAAAATGATCATATATTCTGAACTACTACATTGAAGTTTGGATGGCTATTCCTCAAGTATACAATTCGGCTTCTGTTTCTCAGACACTCCGTAAATACATTTCAATGTTAAGTTTATATTTAGTAACATGATTTTAACCTCTCACGGATAGGCTTTCGAAAAATCAACAGTCTTTTTTTTGATAAACATTATCTTCATTTCGGTGAAGATATTCATAGTTTTTAATCATTTTCAATATGTTATGGCTCAAAGTTCGAAATAGCAAAAGTTTTACACATTTTGAAAAGAAAATATTACCTATAAGTTTTTTCAATGGGAACAAATATTATACAGTAGTCATAGTTAAGGTTGGTGTAGCGTTTTGTATACGAGGTGTGTTCAAAAAAAGGTACATTTTCAAAATTTCGCGGGCTTCGTACATATCTCGAAGATATGTTGGCGGTTTTAGTGTATTTCTGAGAGGAATAAATAAGGCAAGTGTTTTGCGTGTTCGGCGATTTTTAGTGCTCAAAAACATGTTAACAGTGGCATATGGTGAGAGTCTGAGTCAAAACAAAAGGGTATGCAAGTGGTACAAGCTTTTCGCGGAAGCTCGGGAAGATGTGAATGACGACGCTCGCTCTGGACGCCCCAGCACATCAACAACCTGTGAAAATTTTCGGTTGGCTCATGCCATGCAATCTTTTCGGAAATTTTGGGCATGAAGCGTGTGGTAGCGAAATTCGAAATTGCTGAATTTTGACCGAAAACAACATGAGCATCGCTCAGGAATTGTTGAATGACGTCAATGATGATCCAGATTTGCTTAAAAGGGTCATGACGAATAATGGGTATATAGTTATGACATCGAAACCGAAACCCAATCGTCCCAATGGAAGAGACCAGGAGAGCCAAGACCAAAAAACGCGCGCCAAATTCGGTCAAATGTCAAGGTTTTGCTCACGTTTTTTTTCGATTACCATGGCGTAGTGCATCAGGAGTTCTTACCACAAGGTGGTACGGTAAATAAGTTATGGGCCATTTGAGTGAAGCAATAGGAAAAAATGCCTCGAATTGTGGAAAAAAAATCATGGCTTTTGCATCATGATAATGAACCTGCTCACTCCTCTTTGCTTGTGAGAGATTATTTGGTCAAAAACAATACCGTTATCACACCTCAGCCACCTGCTACTTTTTCCGGTTTCCAAGATTGAAGATACCATGAAAGGACGGCGTTTTGCGACGGTTTAGGAGATAAAAACCGAATCTCTGAACACGCAAAACAATTGTCTTATTTATGCCTCTCACAAACAAACTAAGCATGCTATATGGATAAAACCGCCAACATATGTTCGAGTGCATATAATTTTATTTAGCATATTATATACTCGTATACCTGCAGACGTTCGACTAACACAAATACAATATTGGGAAAGCCTTGCTATATACATATACATAACGTGGTCAGTCATTTTTGGAACAACTGACAGCAAATATTTCACGACCTCGACCAAATCTAAAATTGCTGAAGATTATGCCGGAAACGGTATATTAAAATCTAGCGAATTCAGTATGCAAAAAAGGGCAAAAGTCATATTTTGTCACATCTCTTATAAACGAATTTGTCATACAAATTGGTTCAAATTATGTGCATGAACTAAAATTGCCATTTATTCAACGAAATCACTCTTTATGAATCCGGTATAACCGAAACGAAGAAAAATTGAAACAGGCTTTCCGTATCAGACAAAAAACATGCTTTGGTGGTTTTCGGTGTAGAATATCTTAATAATAGAGCTCATATCCTTGGTTCTTCTCCTCAACAAATCACCAGTACGGAAATTTGAATTAGGCGAGCTGACTTACATATACAGAGTGGCGCACCAATTGCAATGCATTAAGTAATTCAATTACCTTTTTTTTAATCAGTGTCTTTCACTGATTTATGTTTTTTTTTATTGCATAGAAAATTCAATTTTATTTTACATAACTAATTGGTTTTGAAGATGATAGATCGCAAACGACTTCCAAGCTCTTGCTGCAATTAGGGAATACTTAGAACTAAGGCACAGTAAAAGGAGCAAAATTCAAACTTACTGAAATACTCCGTTTGGGAAATATAGAATGACCACCGGTTTTTGCTACATCAGCGTAAGGTTCGCAGTAACGCAGCATATTTTATGATGTGACTTCAATTATACTAATTACAGAGCAGTTACTTTAGGGATACGAATTTGGGTACATATTGTTTAACTAAGATAATTTGTAGAGAAGATGTCAGAGAGGATATGGTCATCCCACTGATCTTTTCACATTTTACTCGGTTGTAGAACGCAATACATTTAAAACTATAATCAAGCAACGGCAGGCTACGAAATAGAGATTACAGTAGAAAATAAAATTCTAATAAATTGATCAATTTGTGTGGGAGGTACCAGAACAGGCGTGGCAACGTCATCCCTTTTTGGTTTCAGAACTTAGATAACCAAACGCATGATATATAGCAAATTTAGTCCAATTGGTCGATATTGCAGAGAATTACAAAGCAATATGTTGGATAAAAGTCAAGACAACCACAGCTGACTAATTAGGAATTAAAGACTGTTGATTGAATTTCAAAAAAACGGTCAATTTGTGTGTTAGATACCAGAATGAGTGTGGCAATGTAGTCCGTTTTTATTCTGGAATTCTATTTTGCCAGTTCCAAATTTGACCAAATTCAATACAACCGATTGTAAGATATAAATTCAAGGACATATGGATTAAATCGATTATATATGTGGGAGATACCAGATGGGTGGAGTTAATCGGTCGATTTATAAAAATTCTACTAGGAGTTATAAATCAATGCAACTGACAATAATTTTGTGTTGGTGCAGGTTGTTGATGAGGATTGACAGAGAAAAAATTAAATTTTAGAAAATTGTTCAATTTGTATGAGAAAAGGGATGGGTAGATATAGCACATACATATATTGAAATCGGGTACGATCTAAAAAAATATCAGGCTGTGCAAAGCTTTAACAAAGTCCATTAAAATTTACAACGGTTATTGGGTCCACCAGCCAGCCAGCCAAATAGACGGACATCGCTCGATCGACTTAAAAAGTAATGAAACGCATTTGATCAACGGAAACTTTGGTACTTTTGGCGCTTTCTCCAGCTGAAGACATAAAAATTCTGCGACTTTGTGATCGTAAATCATCTTACTATGCAATCTCTTCATTGCATCGATGTGAAAGCTCCTAACGGTCTGTTAATTCAAGTACACAAGTTTATTATTGTGGCAGATGCGCTCCCCTTCCGTACACAGTCAAATAAAATATTTAAGCAAAGCAATAATACAGGGTTCAAAAGTAACAGTTTAATCCATATATTCATCCATTCATGATTTTGGTATTTATCATATTTATATTTTAGCAATTCATCAAATATTTTTTCGTTATCGATAATCTTGTTTTTGTTTTGTTAGAATTAATCAGTATTTAAGTATATATCATACTTTATAGGCAACGATTTTATGTATCACATTTTTTTATGGTTTTTGTTTGTCTGACCGAAATGTATCTATAAAAAGAAAAATAACCAGAACAAAAGACAAAACCTCAAAAAGAGATTTTTATGAATTGTAATATTTTTATTATTTATGGCTATACTGTTGTGTGCACGGAATATTTGATCAGTTATTTGTGGAAGGGAAATCAATATATAATAACTGATTCCACAGACTTGGTTACCAATTTACATTTTTTTCTGGTTTTCATTTGGTTACCATATATTCTACGTTTATCTCTCGTTTTTTGGGGGGTTCTTGAACTGAAAACGAAATTTAATTATAAATCTATAAAATGCAATGTTATATTTTACGTGATACATTTTAATGAGAGTTTTTTTCTTTTTTGACAGTGAGTGGATGTTATTTATTGACATATTATCACTTCGCCATTGTTGAGGCTGAAATTTTTGTAATAAAAGTAGAAATTTATGCAAAAATAACACGAATGCTACACTGATGTGCGGATATAATACAAAAAAAAAAAGTAAAACAAAATTACTATATATAAGACAGCACTTTTGTGTTTATATATTTGGGCTTCATAATTAGTGAGTTTATGAGGCTTTGCGTTAAAAAAAGAGTGATTTTCTACAACTTGTAATGTAATTTTCAACGCAGCAACAACAGCTCGTGTTCACAACCTCACCACTGTTTCAAATCACCACTGTCGTTTTTACCAAGCTATGCCATTTCGTTTGCATTTGAGAACAGTGTCTTGACGTAATACCTAAGGTCGCAATTTTCAAATTCCAGTTTAGAGCGTATGTCCAAAAAACTTTCGAGAAACTTTTTAAAACTCACACAATGGTGTACGTGTTGAATCGACAAAACTTTCGGACATATAAGTTAATTTAAGAGTGAAACGACGTCTTAATATTTTGAGCTGCGATTACAAATTGACTCTTTATTTTCTTCATTCTTCCAAATGCGTTTAATTCTAAATAACTTAGAACTAACAATGTGCTGATTCTGCATATCAAACATGTGGAGTCCGTTCATTGTAAACATCCGCTAACAGTGCGCCGTTTGCGAAGTCATTGTAATATTATCCGCAAACAGAGGCGCGCATGTTGTGACACAGTGGTTTGTTCGTAGTTTATATTGGAGAAGCACAGTGGTTAATGTTCTGTGTTAACTACCACTTCATTTAAATTAAGACCGTCCTTCCCGTCCGTCTTTTTGAGAACTGATTCGATGGCAGTTTTCATTTTTTCTTGCTTTTCTTTCCTTCTCCATAATTTTATCAATTTGAGGACTGCGTAGCATAGTACCAATGTTACAACTCCAATGATAGTGGCTACAATAGGGCGAACGTTGGCCTATGAAATGTAAATTTTTCATGTTCATTTCGTGTAGCAGTGGTAGGCTTAATATGTTTTCGTGGCCTGTGATATTTATTAAAGGAAATGTAGGAGTCTCCGGTTTCCGTTTTAGAAACGCATTGCGGTTCATAAAAGATGATCCATTAATTCGGATTTCATTGTCAAATGTCAAGACATAGGTTCCATTTAACAGTTTAGCCTCGTTACCATTTTCTTCTACCACAGTTATAACGTCATTGATAACGATAATCCCGTTGTCGATGTGTGTTTTAGGATCCAGATTATTATCTCGAGTACTACAGTGTGCTGTGCCCCCAGAGAACAGTTGTTGAGCACATGTTGAGTTTTTCAGGTGTTTGCAGAAAGTTGTTGTTGTGGCCGCACGACAGTTGACAAGAGAGTAAACTTGATTGCCGCACTCAACTATTGTGTTTGTGTCCGCGAAGTTAAATATTTTTCCGGAATGCGGTACAGGGAATATGCTAATTTTTTTATATGTCAATTTACATTTTGGAAATTGTATTACAAAATACAAAAGTTCATTACTTAAAATAACTTTTACGGAAGATATTGATGATAATTCTAAAATTCTAAGGTTTGTACAGTGGTCATGTTCAGGATGGATTAATTATATTTATTTTGGCTGATGATATTGACAGAATTAAATTTTGCAATTCTACAATAACAACCCTTTTCGTGGCCAGCAATATTTCAAAAAGATTAGCAGTATCTTCGTTTCCGCCTGTTCAATAATGATCTGATTTCTGAAACAATTTAATGGGGTTTCCGTCGATTCAATAGTATAAGTGAGTGATGCCTCACTATGTATGGTTGCAACATCCGACATGTTGTCATCTTCCATAATATTAATATGTTGCCGAGACAATGCGTCCGCAACAAGGTTTTCTTTTCCTGGTTTACATAAAATTTTTGCGTTATGTTCATCAATAAAGGCGCTTTATCTTCGCATTTGGGTTTCTATCCGAAACTGAAAAAGTCAATGGTTGGTGGTTGGTATAAATGTTTAATGAACTGACATCATACAAGTAATGTCGGAGAGTCTTCAAGGACCAAACAATCGCCAGAAGTTCTTTCTCATTTATAGCTAGGTGTAACTCTTTGTCTGATAAGGTCTGCCTATAGGTCTGCCTTCCTGTGATAGCACAGCACCTAGACCAAATGAAGAAGCGTCAGTGGTCAGGTCAAGTGGCTTCCCAAAGTCGGGATACATCAGTAAAACATCCTCCAATGATAGTATTTCTTTCAGCTTGGAAAATGCCTTCAGTTGATGTTCCTGAAGTTCAATAATCGTCTTCGTTGCAATGGTAGCATAGTCTTTCACGAAATTGCGAAGTAACCTGCCAAGCCAAGAAGCGACCTAATTCCAAATAATGTTGTAGGTATGAGATAATTCCTAATAGAGGAAATTTTCGATGGAGACGTTCTGATACCTCCTTTAGAAACTACAAATCCGAGGTACTCTGTTTCTGTTTTAAAAAGTTGGATTTTTCAATTGAGACCCACATGTTTGCTTCATATAATCTTTTGAGAACACAGTCAATGTGCTTGACTTGTTCCTCTTTGGATTCCGAAAAAATTATAACGTCATCGACGTAAACATGGCAAGTCTTTCCGATTTGTTCTCTGAGAACATCATCGATTGCACGCTGGAACATGCTGGGGGTGTTCTTTAGGCCGAACGGGAGACGACAGAATTCATGTTTTCATTGTTTATGGAAAATGCGGGTTTTTTCCAGTCCCTCTCAACAAGTTCAATCTGATGAAAATTTTAAATCTAGATTTTAAATCTAGAGGTGTAAAATATTTGTCCTTGCCAAGATTGGATAGAATGACCATTACGTTTTGTACCGGATATTTATCTTCGATAGTCTTTTCGTTGAGCTTCCGAAAGTCTATTACTAGACGTTTCTTCTTATTGCCCAACTCATCGACACCTTTTTTATCGACAACCCATATCGGGCTATTATAAGGTGACCTTGAAGGTAGGATAATTCCGTCAGACAAAAGTTGCTGAATTTCGGAACTAACAAGATCAGATACGCCTATGGAATATGGGTATAATTTAGAATAAATTACTTCATTATCAGTAGTACGGATGGTAGCCATGATATTAATATTGTAAGGCAATGCTTCTTTTGGATCAGCAAATCCATTCATTCTTTTTTCTAAAATATTTTTAAATTCTAGTTCCACAGACGGTGGGACACCTATTTTTTCAATTTCAATAAAGTTTACATCTTTATAATTAAGAAATTTTAGTCTTTCTTGACGTTTTTCCCAACAGATTTATGAAACATTTTTGTCGAATTTTTTCTTTTCCGTGAATAGAGTACACTTCAAATGAAGTGTCTACAGGAATTATATGTTTCAATTGTGGAAGTGGTTTTACGTAGTTCTTAGCGGCTCCGGTGTCTATATAGCTTTATTTTTTTCCTTCCTACATTTCGTTCGATGAACGATAGCAAGGAGTTTACCCTAAAAAATTGATATAGTCGTTTCCTGCAGTTTCAGCTTCGGTGTCTCGGGTTTCTCAGTTGGCTAATTCGAAGTAATTGGCCTCTTCTTCATTATTTTGCGGAAGAACGTCATACGATATGTTATTTATTCTTTGGAACCTATGACCTGTACGTCTGTCAGATTCTGCTGGTCTTTTAAACTGCTGTCTTGACCAATTATTATCATTGTTTGTATTTTGTCGAAAACGAGAAGATGTAGGGTCAACATCCATAAGTTCAGGTTATGCTTGACCATTGTTGTGGAAGTTTGTATGACCCTATGTTTTCGAAAAATAAGGATTTTTACCACGATATGAAGTTCCCTGATTGTCACTGGAAGACGTCTGAGGTTTTCTATTAGCCTCGGATTGCTTTTGTTTCTTTTCATTCCGAGTAGCAAAAGCTGTAGCAAAGACGTAGCGTTCGTGGTTCGCCTCCACTTCTTGCGCTAATGCTAATGCACTGGGTAAATCTTTTGGGCGAGAAGAGAAGAGCACTTGTTATAACGGCTTTCTAAGCCCTGAAATGAAAATTCGTAGTACGTCTTCTCTACATTTTGCATTCATGGCTGCTGCCAAATTTCTGCCATAGGGTTTAATAGTCTTATTCGTTAACAGCGAAAGTTTTTTTTTCTACTTCATCAAAGAATTGCATAACCGACCAATCCACCTGTCTAAGAATACTCAACTCCTGTTCAATTAGATGAACAGGTCGTTTATCAGCGTACGTAAAGTCTAATCGGGCAATTATTGCCGAAAAATTTAAAACAGTGTCAAATGATGCTAAGACAGCGTCTGCTGGGCCTTTTATTTTATTCCGAATTATGGCTATAGCCTGGTAGTGCTTAGAACTACCATAGTGCTTTTCGAAAACCTTGTAGGCGGCATGTGCGGCCTGCCTTCATGAAACATACATAACTATCAAATTTCCCTTCAAACTCGGGAAGGGACTTCACCACAAGAAATGGCGGAAATTATTTTTGCCCCTCATATGTTTTTACCCCCTGGCCAGTGGTTAACGTTTTAATTTTGTTTGATAACTCTTCAATTGTTTTATCAAATTCATTTTTTTTTTGTGCCAGGGTGGCCACACGTACAGTGCTTTCGAGTAGTTTTGTAATGTCTTCCGCGTTCATTTCGACTAACAGTTGTCCACTTTGAGGATTAATTTCTAATTGTCAAAATAATTTTTGTAGGTTTTCGACACTCATTCGATTTTATTCACTGATCATGAAACACTCTACTTACATTTAAAATGTTCTACGGTTATTGAATAATTAAGCTTAAGGGACTGCTGCTGTTGAGTTTGCGGTGGCTTTTGCTCCTGCCGGTGATTAGTTGTTTGGTTGTTGTCCTTGTTTCTTCTTTATTTTGACGATCTTGCGATGAGCCGTTGTTACTATTCTTGTTGAAATATTTTACTTCTGAAGGGACTGCTGCTGGTGACTTTGCGGTGGTTTTTTTTGTTCTTTCTTTCCTTGACTTAATCTTTACGGTTTTCTGTTGGCCTTCTTGCGTAGCCCCATGTTGGGCGCCAGTTAATTTAAGAGAAAAACGACGTCTTAATATTTTGAGCTGCGATTACAAACTGACTTTATTTTCTTCATTCTTTCAAATGCATTTAATTCTAAATAACTTAGAACTAACAATGTGCTGCTTCCGCATATCAAACATGTGGAGTCCGTTCATTGTAAACATCCGCTAACAGTGCGCCGTTTGCGAAGTCATTGTAATATTGTATTGTAAGTTGTGACACAGTGGTTTGTTCGTAGTTTATACTGGAGAAGCCCAGTGGTTAATGTTCTGTGTTAACTTATACATACATTTTCTGCAAAACGGTGACAATATCTATTATGGCATTACTTCCAATATAACCAAAGTAGCAATATCCTTACTCATAAATATTGTTTCCTTATTAAAATGGTAATATGATCATTATAATACCTCGACTTTTGTGGATGCAAATAAGTTGCAAATGTGCCTCCCAAAAACAGAAACTCATTAAATAAAAAACAGCATACCGGGAAGTTAAGAAGATCCGCTGATCGTGACCTAGAAGTGGTGAAAAATTGAATAACCATCGATGAATTTACTTATGGAACCACACCCACCTTTTTGCTGGGATATCACGGTCTCAAAAATATTTTGACCCTAGATGTCTACTTTCGTAAGATGGGTCGTTTTAAAAAACGTCTAAAAATATTGGTTTCCCTATGTTACAGACTCTATATTTGACTAATGCTACAACGAATGTATGAATAAAATGAAAAAATTAGGCCAGTATACTAAATGTAATAATTTTAGACTATCCTCTAAGCTACAGATATTACTATTTTTATGCAGATTTTCAAAGTTTTTTTTTTTAAGATATTGATTAAATGTTAAAGGTTTTGTATGGTTCTCACCCTAGACTTGATTTTAGGACCCCGTTGGAAACATATTTTTCGCTTCCATTGATTTAGTATTTAAAAGCAAAATCGACCTAGTAGGAAACAACTTGTTCATACCAGGACTCAATCTAACTGTAAGAAAATTACACATATATATATATAAATCAGAACTTTTTCAACAATTTTTGTTATTTATTCTTTAATTACATACACAGCAAAAAGCCATCTCGGCTCATATAACTTTTTAAGGAACCGCACTAAATGTGTTCGAGCATATATCAATTCTCAGCGGAAAAATTTACAAAGTCAATATATAATTCGCGATAATTTGTGACTTGCCTACACTATGGAAAAACTAGTTCATAAAACCTACTTTGAAATAGTGAACATTTTTATGCTTTTCATGGAAAGATATGTATTGCGGTCATCATTCTCGGCTCACAAAAGTGACTTAATTGTGGGTGTAGCTTTTGAAATATACCGCAAAACTAAGAATTTTCACTGGAAAAGCGAACAAGATCTATATACTATGTATGAGAGAAAGACGTTTCTGCCACGCTCACTTATCTTGTAATAAGTCTAGACGTCGTCCTTGATTCCATGCCACAATTGGGACAAGTTGGTCAGATAGGAAAAGAATTGCGCATGTAACGATTAAATACCGCTTTCGAAAAATCATTCTTTCTCTAAATATTGCTATATTTCTACCACTTGTGTATTAACTAAAATTAATATGCGGTGGTATTACGCAGAGGAACAGCTCCGAATTATTTACAGTTGCAAGGTAATTAAAATCTGCAAGATTATGGAAATATTGAACAACGAGTGCGGAAAAGACGGCCAAATGATAATATTCTCTTGTCGCCCTAATCGTCACAACTTTCACTCGAGAGTCAAATGCAGCCTTATTATCTAATTCAAATGTAAGAATAAGTGCGAAGTTAAGTGTACAAATCGAGAGGCTAAAAAACGTACAGAAAATCCATCCCGTCCATATATCTACATAATAAAATTGTGCTAGATAAAGTAAAATGTTTTCTTAAAATGAAATATGCGAAATGTCCCAGGGGCCGCCTTAGGGCATACCAATCTTCACTTTTGCAGGGATATATTTGCAGCTACTTCAATTTATTTTTATGTATTGTACTTAAAATAGATATATTTGTAATTGTTTGAGAAAACAACCGTTCAAAATATTTACGCAACACCCAAACATTCTATTAAAAATAAAGGCAAATTTCGTTTTGACAGATTGATTTGGAATTGATACACTGAGCTTGGGTATCGATTAACGTAGTTCGTGATAATGAGAAAATTTAATAATATTGCTACGTACCCCCGCATTGATGTCCTCAAATGTTGTTTCTAACTTTTGAAATTCCCCGAACTTTACGCGAAGAAAAATTCAGCGTAGTCTGATTTAGGGCTATAATTAGACCAGCTACATTTTTTTTGTCTTTGCTAATCTATTTCGAATTCATTTTTACGTACATTTTTTACACTGCGCTTTTTTTAATTGTTATTTATTCTTATAACTTTGTTGAACTTGTTGTTGTTTTTTTTTGCCCTTATATTCTGTCTACGATAGACAAGACTGGTGCACTCAAAGTATGCAGATGATAGGTAGTTAACAGATGAAAACCTTGCAAGACCGGCGGTTTTGAAACCACTAAATGGATAACGCTTACAAGTGAACAGATCGAAGTGGATCGTTTGCACAATCAAGTCGGCAGACCTGCGAACACTGCCTGTTTGGTCACAACGTGGACTAGTCGATCGTTTGGGGATGGCAATCCAGGAAAGTTTATGAGTCTGAAAAGCAGTTTTCAACTAAGGCCGAACTTATTGAGGCCATTCAACGAGCGTGGGCTTCAATTTCTCTGGATTATGTAAATAGTTGCTACAATTCACTGCCAAATGGGATGTATAAGGTTATCGTGAACAACCCATTACTAAACCCCATCATTTTATTTTAAATTTCACAAAAAAAAAAAAAAAGAAAAAAAAATTAACGTACATCAATAGCAAAATGTGATATTTTAGTGAAACAATATTTATTTTTTTTTTTATTTAACACATCGAAATATTTTTTATTTTCTATTAAATGCTACTAATTCTACATGAGATACAAAAGGAAGAATCTCAATGTGTATGGTGTGCTATTCGAGTAAAACACAGTGTACGTTCCGAAATATTTCCGAAGTTTCATTTAACATCGAAATTACTTAAATTTACATTCGTATGGGAGGTACCTAAAAGGATTTGTCGATATACCTCAATGGCCATATTCTGCTGCGACAGCTATTCTGTGTACTAGGAAAACGCATTGGTAGACAGAGAAAGTCACGAAAAACATTTGGTGAACTGGTACTTGGTACTTTTGAAACACACAGAAAGCGTGTGACAATTTCCGTATTACATGATATATTCCTTCATTCTTTTGGGTAAAGACATAAAAACGAATTATGTGATTATGTTCTAATTTGGTAGGCTATTCCGCCGGCTATGGCATGAAGAACTTCGTGGAACAACTTTTTCAATCCATCATTTCAATTTCTAATTAACCATAGACCAAAAAACTCTAAGTAGTCTTTAAACTCTAAGTAGTCTAACATATCTCTGGTACATTCATAGAATCCATAATCATTTCCGAAATGTATACCTGAATTGCTTCAAGTAGCATTCAACTTTATTAAATCTATTGACTAGCAAACATTTTCGTACAAAAAATCTCCTTTCCAAACTCAGCTCTCTTTTTGGTAAATCTTGAATGTAATTTGTATTTTTTTCAATTTAATATTATTTGCGAAAAATCCACTACTCCTCCTTATCTTCATGGAATGAAAGCCAAAGAAAGAGTTAACAAAATTTAGCATATGTATGAAGTTTTAGATGTGTCTGTTCTGTATGTGGGCGGTATGCAGAACAAATTGGAAGCTAAAAACGGGAAATGATTTCCGTTAACTATATAATATAAATGTAAATTCAAAAATGTGTCAGAGGGTGGCAGGGCGTGAATGTGAATATATGAAAAGTTCACCATGCTCGCCATTCAAAGAAAGTTTGTTATGGCATGAATTTTCGCACACACACACACACACACACATGTGTGTGAGTGTGCATTTGAATGTTTGCTAGGGTTGCAATAGCAAATGTGAGAATTACTATTCTAATAAAAGCTAACCATGTATGAAATTACCCTTTTGTGAAAGTTTTAACTTGATTTTAATAAAAAAAATCTCACATATCCATAGAAATACGAACAGGATATAAAAAGCTCATGTTCCATATTCATAGAGATTTTGTTTGTAATTTCACAAAGAACATTCTTGTTTTTTTTGCTATTTTGCTATTGTAAGCGGTGGTCGTTATGGAGCATATTCAAAAAAGATAGCAAAACGAAATACAGCAGCAACAGCTAACTTTCCTATAACTTGAATTAGGTTAATGAAAAATGAGGCTAGCTTTCTGAAAGTTGTTTCGAATGACTGCCATTTTAGAGGAGACACTATTAACGTCACAATGCCAAAAAGTGGGTACCGAGGGGTATCGAGTGCGAGAGGAAAAACTTTTGCAAACATAATAATGGGTGTTTCGTCATACTGTATTATGCATATTATAGTGATTTAGTAAGCACATTTCACGGATGTTTGATTAATAGTATGTTGGAAAATCTATACCCTCGATTATGAAACTTAATGATTGTACGCCTGCACATTTTATGTTTGTTCCGAGTGGACGTCTAAGTTTTTGTACCGATTGCCCTCAAATTTGCATAAATAAGTTTACGGCACACAGTTAAGAACCTTACTCCACATTAATTCTTAATTTGATGAACGGGCGTAGCACCGCCCACGCACCACTCATATACGATAAACAACCACAATTCAAAAACTCTTAGAGATAAATAGATGGGTTTTGATATATGTAATATTAATTAGCAGTGAAAGAATTGTTTTCTATCAAAGAGGGGTGTGCGAGACCCCTTTTTGAAAAATCGTTGTTGCGGCCAAAGTAAAGCAGTTAAGTCATCAAAAATTGAAAGTATATTGCCCTCAACCACTAAATTGTCATATACTGTATTATTAAGTTGTAATTATAAAATAGATGCAATAAACAGATTTAAATGAGCATATCTTACAAGGTAATAGAGATATGAACATGAGATTTGTATACGAATTAAAAATAGTAGGACGCACAAAACACAAAAAAAGGAATGTATGTTAGGTACTCCTTAATGGTTTGGCCGATTTTGGTGAAATTTCACACCGTTGTGTTGAGAAGCTTATGATAATTCTTCTAGCATCGCTCCAGGTATAACCAGAACCGCAGTGGTTGTATTGTGCTGCCACAATCGGCTAGCCGTTGCAAAAATCTGCAAACAGTAAATCAAGAAGAAGAAACAGAGTAGAAGAATCATTCCACGTAAGTTGTGAAAGAAACCATTACTACAACTTCTATATGTTAAAAATGGCGGAAGGCTTAACACAAAATTTTTAAAAAATAGCGTGTTTTATTTTCTGAGAAATATATCACGAATATTTCGCTGGTTACGAAGAAACCTGTTCACAAATTTATCACATCTTTGTGCTATTCTGAAAGATAACACAATTTAAAACACCAAAAGTCCAGACTGTCTTCCAAATATGCGATATATTTGAACAAAAAAATTAACTACAACTGTGCCAAGTTTGGCCACCGTTTGCATAATTGTTTGGGAATTATAGGTTCCTATTCCGGAATATTTAAAAATATTTTATTGTTTTATTTAACCTATGATTAGGTGATCTGATTTCATTGCACAGCAGGTTATACGAAATAATTTAATATATCTATATTTTTTGATTTCCTACAACGCTTTCCAGTGTTAAATTGTTGAAAATGCGTTAAATTATGATTTTCTCTTGACCTCTTCCGGGTAACTCACCTAGTGAAAGAATGCTTCCAACATAAACTCCTTTTAGCTCGATACAATTTTTTCATTCGACAGCTTCTATACCCTGTTTATAGCAAGAACTCTTCATTGTTGGCAAATCTTTCACCACCGAGCCATTTTTGCAAGGTTGGAAATAGGAAGGGAGATACGAGTAAATCTGGTGAATAAGGTACTTAATAAATTATTTCCAATTTTAATTAGTTAATTTTGGCCATCGCTAAACTGGAGCATTGTCTTGATGAAACAACACTGTCTTTTTCCCCAAATGCGGTCTTTTTTCATAATTTTATCACCTAAAAGCTGCACCAAATTAGCACAATTTTTGCCGTTGGTGGTTTTTCCTTTTTGAAGGTAATCAATAAAAATAAACTCATGCTCGTCCCAAAAAACAAACGCCATGACCTTGCCTGCAGATGGAACCGTTTTCGCCTTCTTTGGGCACGATTCTCCCGTTTTAGTCCACTGCTTTCATTGTTTCTTTATCTCAAGTATGAGGTGATGGACCCATGTCTCATCCATGGTTATAAATCGACGCAAAAATTTGGCTTAATTGAGGTGAAGCACCGTTAAACACTCTACTGAAACATCTTCACGATGCCCATCTCGCGCACAGCTTTCTCATCTTCAAATCTTCGGTCAATATACGATATACTCGTACAGCACTGTTTGAAATGCAAAATACAATACAATTTTGTGTATTTTCTTAACCGTGTCTGGCCTGGGTATCTCAATTGGTCGACTACAACGATGTTCATATTGGCAGCTTGTACGACCTCGTTTAAACTCTGCTGCCTAGTATTTTGTAGTCGCAAATGAAGGAGCATACTCCTTGGCTTTAATATTGGTTGGACTAAGACATTTCGCATGGAAATATTGACAAATTTTTTGCACTTTCACAAATTCACTGAAGTCGTTTACTTTTGATGACTCAAATAAAATTAATAAAAAAAGAAGTGCCTTGAAAATTAAGGTTGCCACTTTTCGCCAAAATATCTTTTTCTAGTTACTGCCACCATCTATAATCCATGTCAGCTAGCTTTGGGCCCACCCTCCTAGTGTTGGAGTCCAGCCTTTCCATGGATACAACTCAAACTGCTGTAATCGTATCAGATTTTGGGAGCAAAATAAAATGTTTCAAACCCGAGGATTCGTACTTTAGACCCCCAAAGTATGACTCCGGTAATACTTGCAGTGCTGAGTCTTCTTACATAAGCTCCCAAATACTCCAGAAATGTCTGCGTGATGATCAAACCGTTAAATAGTGCCATAACACTTTCCCTATTTTCGTTTGCACCCGTTAAAAGTTCTTCCAGCATTCAAGTTAATGGAACGGTAGTCTAATACTTTAGAGGACTAATAGTTCCTAATAGTCTTCGGAAAATAATTGTTTGAAAACATACATTTAAAATTTGATAACATTTTGTATTTTTGTATTTAAATGAAAAAAGTTTAGTGATTGATGCCCCGTTAGAAACACCTTTGATAGTATTTTACGGCTGCTGTGAAAATTATACAATGTCCATATAACCACGTTGAGTCGTGATAGATTTTATTTTTGTTTAAAAATATAAGAGCGATTATGTGAATTTAGTAGGTTTAATTATTTTTCAAATGTTTCAACATAATTTTCCGCTATATGAATAAAATGCAAAAAAAAAACAAATCTGGAGCTTCTGAGCTAGTACACCGATTTTTGAAGGCAAACACTCGAACTCTTCTTCTCAGAAGGATGATTCATTGATTGTAGAAATGTGCAGAGATAGAGGAGAAAAATCTTCCAAAAAACACAAAGCAAAGGTTGCGATACTAGACCAGAAAGATGCAGATGCTGATGAAATGCCGTCAAACCTATTTAAGATAGATGGGCGGAAAAATGAGCACACCTCTGCTCCTAAACACTTTTTGGTTTGAGTAACACATTACCGATAATTGGAATCATACAGACAAAATGTCATCCAATGTCACGGAATCAGTTGTGATATCTGAATGTTTATAGCTTTTTCTATATTATATGACTATGATTTAATTTGACCTCACCAGTGTGTCTTTAGACTTGCCAATTCAGAAGCTGGGCTCTTTTCCTAAAAAATATTAAGACCCCAGCTTGTCACTGGAAATAGATAGTTCTTCTATACAATTTGTGCAAGATGAGAGCAACAAAACAATACGTCATCGAAGACACGATAGTCACTTCACATTAATATTAGCAGTTAGTTTATAACAATGTTAAATATTAAACAAGATTCCGCTTATAATGCGGATTGAAATTCATAGATTTCTATTTAAGATGGAGTAAAAAAAAGCTTTAGCCAGGCGGAACCAGAATCTCCAGATAGTTAAACATTACATACCGCAAGTCCGCTAGTCACGAATCACCTTTCTATCTGAAACGAAAGGTATAGCCTACCAAATAATATAATTATGTATATTTTTATATTACATTTCCCATTTCTAGATATCGTTTACGTGCGCATGCTCTCTGCCCTAGTCCAACAACTATCTTCGTAGATTTCACTTCATTACATTTTCTGCTGATTCTATGACAATTTACCAATACTGTACACTGTCTAAGGGCGGAGGAAAAAATCAGAAATGAATTGAAAACGACACACACATATCCACTTTGGGAGCGACGTTAAAAAGATCTACCGAAAAAATATGTTTGTATCCTTGTACGTGCACTGACTGAGTGTATTTGTATAGTAGATGTTGTACCTTTTTATTCTCATCATATGTATTATGATGTTAAGGGTATTATGGGGAATATTCGAATGTTGTACAAACTAAACCCACACCGGCAGCCGGCTTCAACCATATGTTACCAATCCGCATACCTTATTGTCGTCTTATCCCTCAATACGACATGGGGAGAATGTACGCGTTTAAGGAGGCGGAACCATCGGTTTGATAGTGATTTTGATGAAGGTGTTTTGGGTGTTTTGGAAGGAGTGTGAATGTGTGTGATTGCGTGTTTGTATGGTGCTAAAAATTTCGACACACTGCATGTTAGTAATCTGGAAGTGGTTATTGTAGTTACTTAATAGCTCGGCAAATAGCTTCATCTTCAAAAAAATTTGGTGATAATGTAAAAGAAAACATTTATTGGTATTAAGAACATGGGAATGGGTGGTGTTATTTTTTTTGGTTATCTAATGAATATTCCCATATTTTCTACCTCTAGTTTTTACTTTTAGTTTGAATTTTAATTTTTGCACTGTGAAAGCAGCCGTTAGTAGAGCATGGGACAGTTACCTCTCTAATTGTTTAGGTATACGTTTGGCATTTTAGTAGATTAACGTTGTATATTATATGTATTATATTATAAATTAAAATAAGTTCCAAAATTTTACCAATTGAGTGTTATATAGGATTAGATTGTTGTTGACAAATATTAGTCTTTATTTTTGAATTTGCCCATTGACACTTGTCGGACAGTAATGAGCTCTCTGTACATACATACCTACACATGCATGACAACACAAAATATTAAGATTTTCAATCATAATCTAATCCTAACTTAAGCGTAAATAGTAAAAGTTTGAGAACTTATTTTAATAACACAGGGTTATCCATTTGGTGGTTTAAAAACTGCTAAAGCAGTCAGCTGTTAAATACCTATCAACTGAAGTGTTGCTTTTTTAGTAAAATGTTTGCCATGCACGAATATGGTTCCTTTAACAACAGGAGAACTTGTAAAAATAGTTAAAACTTACTACAAAAGTGGTGGTTCTAAATTGGGCGCTTTTAGCGCATTCCAATTAGCCAGGGAATAACCTGTCAAAATTTCATCATAATAAGATGGTTGATATATATGCTAGCAGTTGTGGTATAAGTCCAAGTACAGAATCCAAAGAAATTGAGTTACGTACATTCTTCGTGTCGCAATGCTACAACTAATGATGTAATGTGCCCAGTGTAGATTGATGTAGATCGTGTTCTGCAGAATGTTTATTCCTATTTTGAAAGTGACCCATGTGACACTCATTCGAGCAAAAGTGGGGAAGGCAAGGAAGGAAG
The DNA here is from genome assembly GCA_019455685.1 of Philornis downsi. NCBI lineage: Eukaryota > Metazoa > Arthropoda > Insecta > Diptera > Muscidae > Philornis > Philornis downsi. Next base: position 3,386,808 of record JAHXMU010000683.1, on the reverse strand, counting down.
CAAAGAAAATTGAAAACGTAATGAGGAGAAGGATAGATAACAACAATGGTCACTCTGTGTCTTGCCTAAATATAAAATATTTTAAAAAAAACCTTTTTGGATGAAAACGCTCAATCTGAAGAACTCACCATTTTACAAAATAGCCTCACATATCTCCAATTCATCGTAAATATTAGAAGTCATTCAACCATAACAATGACGTTAAAAACTGTAAATTAATTTTAGATTTATTTAAAAAATACTACAAATAAGAGTTCAACCAATTCTTTTTTATAATGAAGGACATTACGAAATTTTTTTGTTTATCTTTATTATAATAATTAGACTATTAAAGCATTTTAAATTATTTTCTATTTAATTACATTTAGAAAATGGTCTATGTAAAGTCGCACCTCGAAGGTTGAGCCTCCAAAGCAATTACCAAAAATCATGTGAAATTCATCAAAACGCAAATATTTAAATATTTCAAAATGGATTAAGTGACGCTTGGACCACTATCATAGTTAATGGCACATACGAGTATACGAATACACACATTGATATTTATTTATTTGAACAAGTCAGTAATGTATAGTATGGACAATTTTCTTAATATTCATTTCACAAGGGACGCAAGATCGTACTTACAGTAAGGCAGTCCCTGATATGTTCTATAATTTTAGAATAGCTCCAACAAGAAACGTACTGGGACCGAGGCAGTCAAAAATTTTAAAGATACGAAGCGCATTAAATGTGACTTGATGAATATATGTTGTAGCCCCGCCAAATGCGACAATGTTTGGCTAGTTAGCTCTAGACCATAACATATCGCTAAACAAAGTTTTATGTTAGCAATATGGATATTCAAAGATCATAAATTTTAATCTGTTTCATTACCATTATTAATTACATTCAGCAAATAGGTTCATAAAAATAATGATTGTAGATCAAGAATGGGCATTTCCACATGAAATTAATTTTGGCTCAAGATCGCTTATACGTTTACAACCAAATATGCTGTTACAGAACGGTGTAAAATCTACAATTTTCGAAAAAAATAGGAAACTAAATTTTTTTATACTAATACCGGACAACACCAATTTGCGAAGTCGTGGCATTAGCACAAAATTGCACCCAACGGTCAATATCTATGTTTTTTTCTTATTGCCATTTAAAAAAATAATGCTTCAAAATCATCAAATGCATTACACTGAGAGGTTCTGAACCAAATTCCAGTTGTGTTGATTAATCTTAAATTTTAGTTTGTTCAACATAAAGATATTTTTCAAACATTTTTGTAGTTTTCCAAAAAACTGTTAACCGCAGCGAAAAAGTCGGTTGAACCGGTTATTCAAAAGGCTTTAGTCAGAAAACTGGTTTGCAGGTTCAAGAGGAAGTGTAAAAGTTCAAAAAAAACTATCAAGTCTTATAACGTCATGTAGAACTTCTACAACAACATTGCACATATATGCCAATAATTATAATAGAGGGATCACCGATTAATTCATTTTGAGATATTTAATGATTTGCCTTTTAATTAATTTCACACAAGCTTTGCGCTAAACAAGAAAACATTTTTATGAATAAGATCGACTTATAGGGTACGATCTCAAATAGGCCACTCTCAAAATTAACGAGATCGGAAAAGCTTATAATCAGATCACAATAAAAAACCCAAAATTGTAATTACTATATTACATATTTTCTAAAAAGTTTTTGGAACATATCACGTGTTTTGTGATCTTCCCCCTTTCTTGAAATATGAAATTTTCAAAATGTAATGCTATCATTCGCGGAAGTTCTATAACACTGTTCAAAAAATAAAGCGAATCTTCAAATTCCGCGGGCTACGTACGTTCGACTTTTGAATATTATTTTTTTTATGTTGGTACACCTTTGAATATTATTTTTTTTATGTTGGTACACTCGTCTCGATTATGTGTTGACGGTTTTATTCATATAGCATGCTTAGCTTGTTTGTGAGAAGCATAAACAAGACGAGTGTCTACCATATGCCTAAGTTTGGCTCATGAAGTTTAGGTTGTGGCAGATTCGACTGGCACCTACAGCTGACGCCATCTGTTGGCAAACAGCGGGAACTTAGTTGCGTACCTAATATGTTTTGCACACAGCAGACACATCTGACAAATAAATGTTAAGTTGGCTTTTTCATTAAAAAGGTTAATTTTGCGGCTTTTTTGTAACACAAAAGTCAGCCCCGTATTTGTTTAAGTTTTACTGAACTGATTAGTATAAATTCGATATATTGAACGCAACTGAACTGCAGATGTCACATGTGGCGAAATCGGCGCAGAATGTAATGGAACTTGTACACCCAACGAGAAATGTAGCTCTAGGAAAAATTTGCTTTTTTTATCACTATATGGTGGAAATTCATAGAGGCGGGAAAATACGTCATACACTTTTTAATTATACCACTCTTGTTGTTTTCATCCGAAAAAAAATGAAGTTATATATCTTTTAAAACGGCAAAAATTTAACACCAAGAAGGAAGCATTTAAAGTAGCACGTATGCTTTGACCTAATTGTGCTTCATGAAGTTTCTAGATCAATCTGTCTGATTGTTAGACACGATAACTGCCATAAATCTTTATGAAACTCCTTAAAATGTAAAAAATTGTTGATGTGCCATATCGACACAAACCTTCTGGTAGCTCTCGTACAAATTGACTCATATTCCGATGTTGAATTCCTTATTCGCAACTCCTCATTCATAGACAGAAGTAATATATATTTTTCCATTGCATTGGTTTATAATATTTTCTAAATTTGAAAAAAATTGGTCGATTAACCACTTCCCTTTTGTTACTTCCCACATAAATGAACCATATATTGTTAGATTTCCCTTTTTTTGAACACACCTCGTATGTACGATTTTGTGCCAAATAATCGTCATATGCGGGAAGTACTGATTTTCCTCTTTCAATCGAAGAAATCGGCAGCTGAAGCTTATCGAGAGCTTCAAATTATTTACGGAGATGCTGCTTTAAGCAATGTGTCGAGATTGGTTTCGTCACTTCAAAGACGGTGATTTTGATGATGACGATGAAGGAAGATGAAAAACTTCGAAGATACTGAATGAACAGCTTTGCTTGATGGGGATCCGTGTCAAACCCAGATAGAGCTTGCTTCAGTATTAGGATGGAGTATTAAGAGTATTAGGATTAATGGTTGGGACGTTGAGCGTCGTTTTTTCACCTGTGAACAACTGCTTCAGCGACAAAAAAAGGGAGGGGTTTCTTCATTGTGATGAAAAATGGATTCATTACAGAAATCCATAGAAAAGAAAGTCATGGGGGCTGCCCTATTCCCGCTGCGAAGGCTATGCTCTGTATTCGGTGGGTCCACGTCGGTGCTATTTACCACGAACTACTAAAACCAAGCGAAACCATGACTGGGGATCGGTATCCACTTCAATTAGTGCCATTGAGTCGAGCTCTGCGCGAGAAATGACCACAATACGCGGAGAGGTACGAAAAAATGCCCGTTAAAACCTACCTGGAATCGCTGAAATGGGAAATTTACCCTATCCGTCATATTCTGCAGATATTGCGCCGTCCGATTATCACTTGTTTCGTTTGATTGCACATGGTCTGACTGACCAGCAATTCTATTCATATGACGACATCAAGAAATGGCTGGACTCGGGGATAGCCTCAAAAGATGAACAGAACAGGCGGAATTCGAGCTTCGCCAGAAAGATGGGAAAGTACTTTCAATGAATCATTTGTAAACGTGTTTTCATAATAAAGTTGCATTTTTATAAAAAAAAAACACCAAAAACTTAGTTCCGCACTAAATAACAAACAAAAAAAAAAAAACAAAAATTCCCAGCATAGACAAATTGTATCAATAAGAGTCTGTAGTTGTAAGCAGTCGATCATTAAAACAAAATACCAAGCGGACTAAACCTTAAGTTTTCAGCAAAATACCGACTGTTCTACAAATACTCCCAATTCAACTTTCTGAATGTCTGATGCAATTATAATAAACATTATTCTGCACAATACACAGACTGCTGACAGAATTTGCGCACGATAATGAAGCAACATTGGAACATTTTAAAACATGATATTAAATATCATGTGGGATTTGTAAGACGGTACCAGACAGCGATTTTCAAGCGACATAAAGCAATACAATGAACAAGACTTTAATTAAAAAATTTAGAACTTTCGGCGCAAAATTTGAATTTCGCTACACTTATATGGAAGTTTTCAGAGGGGGCAATAAAGGCTAGCTTCATTCAAGCTTTTTGTGTGCCAAATTTTACCGATTTTAATGAAATTTAAAAAAGATATGAACCTAAAGGTGTAACATATAAGTTAAGTCGCTCGGTATGGAACGTGTTAAAAGAGATACAGTAAAGTGCTTATTTTTTCAAATTTTACCATGTTTTATAAAGTAATACGACGTATTAAGGACGCAAGCTGCATCAATGAAACGATTAGAAAATACAAAGCAAGGATATCAGTTTGAAAAATTCATCGATTTGTTATAATAAAATATGTAACGTAATAAAATAAAAAGTCAGAAAATTTATTTTTCGTGTCAAATATGTATCTCTATAGTCCATTAGTTTTTAGAATGTGTACAAGTACTACAAATGTGGAAGCAGATCGTCGCTAGTTAAGTTGTCTTATCAACTTAACTAGGTGGCTAAGCCGCCCATAGAAATTTTTTAAGCACCCCCCAGTGTTTTCAGATTAGGTTCAGATTGAATTTAGACTGATAAACGTGAACGCTGTCGTACACCTTTATGAAACCTCTTAAAACTTTCCACAGTTTAACATTTTACTAAGGTGTTGAAACTAAGCCATATCGACGCACTACTTTTGGTACCTCCAATTGACCGATTGACCAAAATCCAGCTTTTACTTTGTAATTTCTATTAAAATTGTCATACTGAAGTTTGCCTTAATAACGGCATCGATAATTATTGGTTAATTTTTGTTTGCTGATGCAAATTTTCAGCCAGTAATTTAAACCCTGTTTTTATCATATTGATAAAAATGATATAATGAGCTTGTAATTCCTTTATTCAATCTTCCTATTTGAAGACAAACTCGGAAGGATGCTGAAGACTGGTTGCATCCACATCCTCATATGAAAGACAGGAAATACAAAATCACTTAAATGACCGCCACAGGATATGTTGCAGCAGTCGATCCTTTTGAGGTATTTTCTAAACTAATACGACCCAATGATACCTGCTGATCACAATGCGCACCAAAGAGTAACTTTTTCCGTATGCAATGGCTTTCCCACAATCACTTCTGGGTTCTCCGTGCCTCATATGCAACTAGTTTGCTTGCTGATGTAACCACCGAGTGAGAATCATCACTTTTGTAGTAAGTTTTAACTATTTTTATGTATTCTTTGGTTGTTAAACGATCCATATTCGTAAATGGTAACCCCTTCACTAAATAAATAATACTTCAGATGATAGGTATTTAACAGCTGACAGTCTTGCCAGGCCGGCGGTTTTGAAACCATTAAATGAATAACCCATTCTATCTTATCCCACAAGAAATTTCAATATGTACAAAGATCTCTTGAACCGAGTTTCAGTTTTTTTCTGGTAACACTGATTGCAGATGAAGCTATCAATTACTTTTTTTGGAACTTCAATTTTAACTGGTGAAATTTATGAATTTAATGAACGTGTTTTGAAAGTATTTGTCATCACAATAACGTGATCCTTGTTCAAAAAAGAGCCGGAAAATTGTTGTTTATAAAACTGGGAGAAGATATTAAATATCTCATAAATAATTTGAACAGAAAAAACAGAAAACAAGATCAAGCTGCGAATAAATAACATATCTGACTTATTGCTTTCCATAAGAAGCTCTCCTGTTGCAATCCGCAATAACATCTTAGTGGTCATATATTCGTCAATGTGAATTCCTAATACTATTTTGGAGCAACACAATATTGCTAAATACAAACACATTATATTTAAGATTTATATTGAACATGCAATTCGCCTTTTTAGCAAATATTTGCAGAAAACAAACCCTAAATTATTGTTGTTATTACTTTATTTATTTTTACAGATTTGATATTGTTTATTATGGTGACCATCTAAATACACAGAACCATACGCAAAAATACTCTTGTCTTCTTGCTTTTGTATAAACGCCGGACCCCCAACCAAAATGTGGTGCACGTTAAAGTGAAAGGCGAGAACAGAAACACAAAACGCACCTACACATCTGCACTTGCACATATAGACGACATGTGCGTGTATTTGCTTAGTAACGAAAGTAAATAACTTCAAGCAATATTTATGATGTGATCTATGTTGCTGGTGTGGTGCATGAAAATGTGTTTGTGTTTATGTGCCTGTGCGAATGAACAGAAAAAAGGAGTTTCATGTTTACTTTAATCGTCTCCCCTGCTCTACGCTCTGAACAAACATTCACACTCCCTATGCTCAGTAACGTTTACATCTTAAGTAAACTTCCGGTTTCCTATACACCTACTAAAATAACATCACTCTAGTTCTTAGTAGATACTTGGCAACTTGCAACTTGCGACGGCCGATGATGAAAGGGACGACATAAAGAGGGCAGCAAAGTAGCAACCGATAAAAATAACATCAAATCTTAACATCGAATGGAGAGGACAACAATTCAATTGTATTCAGGATATTAAGGCAATATATTGTGTTGCAAAGCAAAACAAAAAAAAAACAAAAACAACAACAAAAATAGTAACAAGATACGTAATCAAACATACAGCAAGTAACAAAATTACAGTATGTGAGATACACACACATACGTACGTTTGGCACCCACAACCCACACAGTCATTCAAGGATCTTTTGTAGGTAAACAAACAAACATTAAACGAACCATACATACATTTGATTTCCGGTTGATCTCATGGTAGCGAAGTAAGCTGCAGTTAAAGTTTATACAATTTGGAAATGCTCTGGACCACAATAACAAAATAAAAATGTCGGGGATATTCTGTGGTTAAGGAAGTAAATCCCCCAAAAAGTAATCTTGATTGGATGAAATGAAATTTTTGAGATTCAGGGTTGAAAACGAAAAAGCAATAAAAACCTCGAACAAATCATATGAGTCTTTTATGAGCTCGATAAAACAATTTGAGATTCTCTTTGCGCCAGTATACCACATTTCGGTTATACGATTAATGGCGGGGTTAACGTATTATATATTCAACAGGGGGTTATGGGATTTTGGTTACAAATTAACAAGACGTTAGCAATTTAATGTGCTCTTCAATAATACTAAGGAAAAAGTCAAGTGCGACTTGACTTTTTCGGTATCAAACCACACACATAACATATGTATGTGGCTCAGTATCCGAATAGCATTTCCAAATTATTTCAGTACGTTAAAGAATTTGCGGTCTGCAGAAAAGTGTTACGCCAGCCACCATAACTATGGTGACTTCATCTTCAATAAATTGGGCCGGGAGTTCAATTCTTTTTTTGTTTTTAAATTGTGAACTACAGATCGCTTTCAAAAACTAATGACATATTTATTATCACTCGATAGTTGGTGTATCACGAAATATTTAACACCAAATGATGGATGGAAATATATGGAAATATCTCATATGAATTTTCCGTTAACATTATATCGTAGATCAAAGGAGTCTCATAATATTTGTCTAAACTTCATTAGTTTAGCCATAATTTTATGATAATATGAAGAGTTACCCATTTAGTGCCTTCAAACCCGCCATTCTGGCAAGACTGACAGCTGCTAAAAAATAATACCTGTGATCTGAAGTGTTATTAATTTAGTAAAAGCTTTGCCATTTACGAATATGGATTGTTTAACAACCGAAGAATGCGAAAAAATAGTTGAAACTGCCGAAAGCGAAAGTGTGGCGCATAATCCATGTTTGTCGAATCCACGGCATTTTCATTGATTGAGTACTATAGCAATAGGTATATATCAATGCTGATTTTTCGTACAAAATTTTTTTTCAGCGTTGAAGATCATTTCTCACTCGGTGGTTACGTCAACAAGCAAAATTGCATTCGAAAAATGTGACTACGTGGTGCGCATTATAGCCTGGAGGTATCAATGGGCCGTATTTTATCGAAAATCGTCGTGGAGGCATCGTAACCTATCAGAGCTCATGACCGTATGACAACCGACTTTTCTTTTGGCCTGCAATTGAAAATTATGAACTGGATGATATGTGGTTTCAGCAAGACCACACAACGCCACCAATTTTGTCTTTATTGCATGAAAACTTTCCATAAAGCGACGTCAATTGGCCACCAAGATCATTGATGCCATTTGACTTTTTTTTTGTACTAAATTAACTTAAAAATATACTTTTTGTATCGTCATCATTGTGAATGAATTTAGATTTTTACACACGAAATGGTTAACTCCATTTGTGTTCTGAACTTAACTAACCTTTGAACTGTAATATATATAAAATTAACGTTGTCGAGAGTGAACTTCTATGATCCAAATTACAAGTTTCAATTTTAATTTGTAATTTTTGTTTTTAACAACTAAGTTCGATTTCCTTTAAATTAAATCGAATCGCCACAATTACACAGCTTTAGGTGCGATTTTCGTAATAGTGTAGAATAATGGAATAATATGGAAATCCCATTCGGTTTCTGGAGTACCAAACTTATGTGTTCCATGCAATTCGAAACGCAAAAAAAAGTTAGTCATCCTCAGTCGGTTTCTCTATGGAATTACAGCGGAACCAAGGGAATTTAGACCAGCAATTCCACAGTTAATTTCAAAAAATAGGATTTTTTTGTGATTAAGTTGTTATCACTTCTTACAGTATTTGGAACCGTTTCTTAATGAAACAGACCCAAAGAAAACTATTTATAAGCAGTAGTACATTTTCCATTAAAATACATCGTTTTAGGAAATATTGGAAGTAGCTCACTTCAGTTATTATAATCTCTACTGCAAGAGAAGATATATTTCACTCATTATGAATGAAAGTTCAAACAAATAACTCTAAAATTAGTGCATATTTGAGATTGATAATACCTTTGCGTATTATACGAGTATGCATACAAATGTTTCGACGTATGTTCTAGAAAGATCATTAAAGCTGCTCTCAAGTCTGAAATACGAGTATATAAACACCTCTTCATTTATCTTTCAATCTTTAAGTTCTTCTTACTCCCACCCATTATGCAGTATATTATTGTGTGTTTTTCACCTGTTGTGTAAATAATAAACTTCTAGAACTAAGTTTATGCTAAATAACGCTATTCTGTATATATATATTTAACTTCTTTGCCCCAATTATGTAATTGTCTCTTTTCTCAACTCTTGTAGGATTTTCTAGAGTAAATCATTTGAATACAAATAGAGTGACTTAAGGAATGACCCTAAACCGATGAAAGCGCCATATTGAAAATAGTTTTAACAAAGTTTTTCTAAAAAACTGTTACCCCACTTTCGGCTTCGGTTTTGAACTTCCTAGTGTAATGGAATGTTTATCGCCAACGATGATTTCTGTTCAATAATCGCTTTCTTAATTGTCGATATTTAATACAGAGTAGCTGCAAATTTCATTAGATTAACGGCCTAGAGACAGTAGGCGATTTGTTAATCGCACATTATACAAGAACATCTTCAAGTCTGTCATCGACATGTGCTGTTAGAAGCTTCCAATTATGTTATTCTTCTTCTGTTTGAAACTGGTCCTTTTCAGCGATGTTTTTGGTAAAACGATTGATGCGGGTTCGACCATGTCCAGAAGAGTTCCAAATTAAGCTAGTTTTTAGACAACCGCAAAATTTTTCCGATTTCGTTGCAGGAGCACGTTATTTCCAAAATTGTTGTAAATTTTTTATGTGGGGCATTTTAGCCCATCCACAATTATGTTATTTTAATGAGGAAGGATTTTTCTTTAGAAGAACCCCTTGACTTTTAAGTAATATTCATCCCCAAATTTCTAAGCTAACGCTTTTTATTTCGTTGACGAAGAAACTTAAGTAGGCAAAATTATTCATCACCTTAAATATTCAGTTGTCTACCTTCAAGCATCTCTCAAAACTTGTAGACTCTTTCTTTGTTAGAATAAATAATTTGTTTTTTTCCTGTTTACTGACCCCTCACTGACGCTCGAGAAGGCTGGAGTAACATTTCGCAATTTTCAATCAATTATGTTAATACGATCACCATACGAAAGCAGCGTGTTTTGTTGTAGACTGTTCTGCGGGTTTTCTCCATATAACCTTCACAAGTAAGTTTAAACTAATGCACGATAGGCTACCGCCCTGTATAAGACCTCCTTTACTGCAGAAAGACTCAATATGATCTTTGCCTGTTCTTTCTTTCGAAGAGAACTTCATGTGAATTAGTATCATTCCACAAAGACGTACCGCATGCGTAGACATAACCATCTCATATATTGTTTTAAGTAACTTTTCGAAGACACACAAACTTGTACGTGTGAAATGTTTTCGTCATCGGAGGACGAGAGCGGTGAAGTGCAAATGCGTGAGCCCTACACTGGCGGTGGTTTTGACGGGGGAAGAATCCCTGTTGCAGGTAAGGTGAAGGGAAAGAAGAAGAAGAAGAAGAAGGGTGAGAAAGATGCGGGGCAGGTAGAGGCTAAGGCTTCGGTCAGCGAGACCGTTGCTGATGCAGGTGGCGAGGGTCAAGGTGAGCAGGTAGGGGTCTGGGGAAAACCGAGGCAGGCAGCGTAGCGGTGGTGGCTGATGCTTCATCAGTTATTGATGGAGTAAAAGCCATCACCAGGAAGTTGAGGGGTGAACTGTTTGGGCAGGATGCGGGGTGCATATCATGGGGGCTAGTGGAAAACGTACTCGACCTTGCGGGCGAGTATGAAGGAATGTTGATGAGACTCGTTGCGGAGAACGAGCGTCTTAGGGGGGAGCTAGTGGGAAGGGCCAGTGTGGCGATTCCTGCTGATGGACGTTCGGTGGTAGCAGCAGCAGAGAAAATCTCGCCTCCTGTAGCAGTAGCTGCGGCTCCTGAGGTCCCTGTGACCCAGGTGAGTGCGGCTGTGGAGGGTGGTTTTCCCAGCTAACCGCCACCAAAGCCAGTAGTGGAGACCTGGTCAGTGGTGGTCAGGAGCAAGGGTAAGGAAGCCACCTCCAAGGAGCTAGCTAAGAAAGTTATGGGGGAGGTAGAACCCAGTTTAAAAGTGCGAGTGCACTCGATGAAGGAGATTAGGGGAGGAGGGGGTGTCATTATAGGCACTCCCACGGTTGAGGAGAAGAAGAAGATGCTGTCTAACAGCAAATTCAAGGAGGTATGGTTGGTGGTTATCTCCAACGACAGTTTGGGGCCGCGGGTTGTGGTCCAGGGGGTGGATGCACATATCTTTGCCCAGGAATGTATGGACGATGTATATGCGCTAAACCTCAAGGGAAAGATGACCCGCGACGAGTTTAATAAGGGGGTTAGGATGGTCAGCCGGCCGTGGAAGGCTGATCAGGGTGGAGCGGTGAACGTTGTCCTGGAGGGTCGTGACGATGTCATGAAATCCCTGCTGGAGGGCGTCCGCTGCTACGTGAAGTGGTTCTCCTTCCCGGTGAGGCCGTATAATGCCATGATTGGGTACTTCAAGTGCCTGTCATTTGATCATGGCTATAGGGATTGTAGGGTAGAAAAGGTTGTGTGCAGACGCTGTGGGGGGCAGGGGCACTCCGCCAAGAGCTGCAGCAGTGCAGTGTCTTGTCGGAATTGCAAGTTTTTGGGGAGGCCTGCGGGACATTACATGATGTCCGAGGCGTGCCCAATATATTGCGCCCGTGTTGCTCGGGAGAATGCCAAACATTAGGATGGGGGGACGCATGCTACAATTCAATTGTAGACGTGCTAGGGCGGTCATGAATGACCTGCGGAAATGCATGGTGGACCATGATTGTAGTTTTGCGCTCATTCAGGAACCTTGGGCAGTCAATGGCTGCGTAAGGGGACTACCCGCAGGAATGCGGGTTTTCTCTGATATTGGGTGCAATGCTGCGGTTATTGTCAACGATGCACGATATGATTGCATAGTGGCGAGTCAGACCGAATGGGGCGTCTGCGTCAGTGCAGAGGGCCCGTTTGGTAGGATACTTCTGGCCAGTCTGTATTGTAGGTACAGTGCAGAGCCTTATCTGGAGTACATGGATGCGGTGCTACTACAGGCGAGTAGCATTCCGGCCATCCTTGGCTTGGACTCAAATAATTAAGGTATCCGCGCATTCGTATGGGTATCGGAGCCACTCGCGAGGGCAGATGCGAAGTGAATGGCTTGTTTCGACGGGCCTTCACGTTGTGAATGAGCCAAGTGAGCTGTACACCTTTGATAACCTCAGGGGCTGCAGTGACATTGACGTGACGTTAGTGAATGGGGTAGCTAGGTCCAGCTTTGACTTCAGTTGGAGTCTGGCTAGTAGTTTGGGAGTGAGTGATCACAACTTGATTGTAGTTGGGATCACTTGTAGGAGTACTGAGGTTGTACATGTAGATGTCCCTCGTTGGCTTACGCGAAATGTTGACTGGAATGCTTATGGGCAGGGCGTACTCGCCCTGGCTGCTGAGCTGCCAGTGAATGTTTTTGCGGAGATGCTTGTTGATGAACAGGTTTCATGGCTGACGGGGATTTTGCATAGTGCAAACGACAGTATGTTCAGAAGACATCAGAGGACGATGGTTAGGAAGGTGAAGTGGAGCTGACTCTGTAGAGGAGGGAAGTTAGGCGTCTCAGGAGGCAACTCCAGAGAGCAAGACGGACCGAATCGGAGGATTTGCCTAGGCGCAAGGCAGAGTATGCCGAGTGCCTTAGAGTATACAGAGGCATGATAGTCAGTGTTAAGGAAGGGGAGTGGAGACGCTTTGTTGAGAGGAACAAAGGGGAGCCATGGGGTCTTCTCTATAAGATATGCCGTGGGACGGGCAAGGATACGCAGTTATCCGCGATCAAGGTGGGTGATACCACTCTGACGTCGTGGAATGACTGTGTGGAAGCGCTAATGGATGGATTCTTTTCGAGGGCGGGGAAGCTGAGTTCACCTCTTTTGAGGCTGGATGACGAGGCCCCCCGAACTTGAGAGGGCTGAAGTCAATCGGAGCATAGGTCTTGTCCGTTCGCGTAGGTCGCCAGGTATGGATGGGATAACTGGAGAAATGGTTAAGGCCGTTTGGAAGGTTATTCCGGACTATCTGGAGGCTTTGTTCAGGTGTTGCGTGCGTGAGGCATACTTTCCATGTGAATGGAAGGTGGCCCGTGTCATTGTTCTTCTGAAGTCGCCCCATAAGGTTAGGGGTAATCCTAGATCTTATCGTGGAATCAGTCTTCTTTCAATACTTGGGAAAGTGCTGGAGAGGATTATGGTTGATCGACTAAGTGAGAAGATCTCTGATGGAGCGTGCCTTTGGCAATTTGGCTTTACCAAAGGCAAATGTGCTGAGGACGCCTGGATGCATGTCAGAAGTACGGTTAGCGGTTCTGACGCAAAGTACGTCTTGGGGATTTTTGTAGACTTTAGAGAAACCTTCGACTATTTGGAATGGGGTCCCGTTCTAAATAAGTTAAGGGAAGTGGGCTGTCGAGAGATCAGACTATGGGAAAGTTATTTTTCGGACAGGAAAGCTTGTGTGGTGGGTGCGGGTTGGAGGGTTTGGAGGGTCGTTGTGCGCTGTTGTCCTTAGGGATCCATCTGTGGGCCATATGTATGGAACTTCATGATGGATTCGTTACTGAGGCTGCTTGCAGAGGAATGCAGTGTCAGTGTTTACGCCGATGACCTGCTTATCATGGTTAAGGGACAATCCCGGGCTCAGATTGCGCAACGGGCCGCAGCTTTGATGAATATGGTCGCGAGTTAGAGTGAGCAAGTGGGCGTTGCAGTCTCTGCAGACAAGACTGTAGCAATGTAGCTGAAAGGCTACCTTTCTGCAGCAGACGGCCTACTGTCGGATTCGCTGACAGTAGAATACGTTACGTGACGGAAGTTAAGTATTTAGGGGTGACTGTAGGGGAGAGGATGACTTTTATTCCTCATGTTAGGGAGTTAGAGAGGAGGCTGACCTGTGCCGTTGGCATGGTGAGGCGTATTCTAGGCGTGCTGCTCGTATAGTCTACTGCGGCTTATTTCTTGCCAGTGCAACATATGGGTCGTCGGTGTGGTACGAGGCAGTCACGACCTCTGCAGGATATCGTTTGATACAGTCATGCCAGTGGGTGATTTTGCTTGCTTGAATGACTGTATGTAGAACGGTTTCCACGGATGCTGTGCAGGTTTTGATGGGAGCTGTCCCTCTTGACTTGGAGGTTCTGCGTCGAGCAGTAGACTTCCGGGTGAAGAGGGGATGCTCTGTGGCTGATATAGACCTGGTGAGGAATGTACAGGCCATTAAAAATCTGAGTAGGGCGGAACGCAAGGCAGTATTGGGAGAATGTGTGACAACCAAATGGCAAGCCAGATGGGATCAGTCGCACAAGGGTAGAGCCACTTACGCTTTTGTGCGGGATGTTTGTTTCGTCAATGGAAATCCTGACTTTGGTTTTAACCTGAGTCTGGGTTTCATATTGACGGGGCATGGTTCTCTGAACGAATTTCTGCACAAAAGAGGCCTGGCTGATAGTAGTGCTTGTGACTGTTGGCATCAGACAGAGGATTGGAAGCATGTGTTGTGCGACTGTCCTCTGTATGATGATATTAGGAATTTGAACGCATTAGGGATTGTGAGGGTTGGGGATAGTTGGGACGTGACGGACATGATATCGTCAAGGGATAGACTGGCTGGAGCTCGTCACTTTGCAGGCAGGTTTTTTGCAAGGCGCCGGACTAGGAGGGAGCGTTAGGTGTTGGCTTGGTGGGTGAATTGGTGTTAGGGATTGGGGGCTCTGCTGTAAAGATGCACTGTCATGTGTGTTGAGCAATGTGCAATACATGTGGTGGTGTGTTGGAGCAGGATTCCTCTGTACTCTTTTATTTTTCTCTTCTTCCCTTCTGTTCTTCTCCTTCTCTTTTCCAGTTTTGTATGCGTTTGCATTGCGGGAAGGCATGTGGCTGCAACTTGTTGCAGGTGCATGCCTGCGCTTTGTGCAGACGGCTACGGTGGACGATCAGTTCCATGCGAGGTATGATGTAGCGAAACTGGAGCAGCTTTTGTCCGCGAAACCCTGACCAGAGGGTTTTCATTTTCTGGCAGCACGGAAGACCAGGGGGCCCAGGAACATTTTGTTCTTGCCTGGTCGTGGCGTAGGACCCCTTATGGGAGCATCGTGCTGGCTGTGGTTGCCCGAACATGTGTTTCTATGGATCTTGCATTGCTTCAGGATCTCCTGAAGGTAATGCGAGAACTTGGGAAACACTGTTCTTCGTCTATCTGAGGTGCATAGGTAGGCCTCACTCCTACCCGGGAGGAAGTTCACTTCATACCATTGACTTCAAAGGTACTTTGGCAGAGAGACGAAGCATGCCCTGAGGAAATTTTCCAAGGGTACCTGTTTCCTATCTCTAAGGTGCTTCGACTAATCCTTCCGCGATTAGTTTGAGTTCCCCAAAGGGGCGTTGTCTGTCGCAAACACGTTCAAGAACAGTCCATGTGTGGTGGCACACCGTGAGTAAGGCTATCAAAGCGAGACCCACGTTAAACCCGACAATTGTTGTTGCATTTATACTGCATTTTTGGCCATCAATTTATAAAAGTTTTCACCATATAATTACAACATGCTCTGAGTACCCACTCCCTACTACATTTCCATCACTATAATTATAGTGTCTTATACGCTTTAAAAGCACTTTAGAGTGAAGTTTTATCTTTTTACCAGTTTACACTGTGGCTGACGAATATTGTTGCAAGATGTTGATAATTTTTCTTTCCAGAACTACGAAAGAGGAACTGTAAACTCTTAGTGGTTTCAACAAGGTAAGCCAACTTTTCATATAGCCAGACCTGTTATGATAGAACCGCAGTAAAAATTCCCTAATAACCTGACTACAGGAAACTCCACATTCCGTTACCCCTAAAATTTTTTTACCTTACCGATTTTTTCTTGTACGGTTATTACAAACACGAAGCTTACAAAACAAAAGCAATAAACTCAAATGATTTATGGCAATACATTCGAACGATAACCATGGTAACTTCCGCAATAGCTCTCCAGCCAGTAATGAATAACGATTGCGCTCATCGTAAGAAATCGCTGGATCTGGAAAATTTAAAAAGAAAAAACAGTTGAAAATAAGAAATTATACTGAGTATTAAATATTTTTACATGAAATTGCAAATTGCTTTAGATATCGAAAAAAAAACGGATAACGCACAATAATGATTCAATTTGACACAACTGGTCAATAATAAAATTGAATGGGCTTGGGAAGAACTGGATTTCCACCAAATGTAATTTATTGTCAATTGGATATTATGGGCATGAAATCTAATATATTTAAATCCCAACATTTAGAGAACGCTGAAAGAAAAATTGTGTACGATTAGTCTGCAGCTTAATGACCTTCTTTTCTAGTATGCTGTGCTTCATAGATTGAGTCAAGAGAATTCAAAAAGGGAACAGTAATTTTTAAATTTGTATTACTAGTTCTTAATAAACTTAAAGAATCTGTTGCACAAGGTTATTTGTTCTTTTCATTAAAGTTACTAGGAAACATTAATTATTAACATTAACTATTAACCTATCTTCATTATTTAACACTGCATGTAAGCGAAAGTATGAAACTTAGCAATAGCGCACTTTTTGCTGGGATTTGGTCGACATTTCGCACCCAACAAGTTTTCTCCGCTTGTCATCACAATTCACTCAAAATGTAATTACTTTATGGTTTAAAAAGTAACAGCAACAACAATAACATACAACTCAGACGATAACAACACCAAACAGGCTGCGGTAAGACAAACGCATACCAATAATGAATCCATCCCAGTGCAATAAATTCGCCAGCATGTCAGGAAAAGTACCAAAATTAAAATATGAAAAAGCAAATACATGGATACAACAGTCATGGCCAAACAATCTCACACCTCTCTGCAAATGCTATCATAGCTTTCGAGGTTAAAGATAACTCGGTTCGATAGGAATGAATTGTGTGAAATATCATGTATGCATATGTATCAGTCCTGTATTCGTGACCGACCGCGGCGCGATGATTAGTACAAGTGACTATAGCTCGACTATGATCTCGAAATCAATCATCGTTATTTGAGTGGCGATCACCTTGGTGCCTGACGAACACTTCGAGTAGTCGAGCAATCGACAGGTTTTATAAATGCTTTTCAAACTGTGATGTTCGGAATCGGCGTTAATCTGTTGGTCCCGTTAAGTGAGTCTAAAAATGAATGACTAAAGAGAAATCTACATCCTCTTGGATCCGAAAGATAAAATATTCTTCCAGCAGGCTCAAGCAGATTTTTCTTGCTTGATAGAGTTTGATAGCCTTATGATTCATGTCCATGAATTAGCGTTTATCAGCCTCAAGATTTTCTTGAGGCGAAACTAGATGGTAATCAGTTGGGGTCGAATCGGGGGGAGTCTGCCTCTTTGTTTACGACTGTAAAAATTGGGTAGCAGGGTTAAAACGAGTCGCTAGATACTGTTAAACAAATCCACAAAATGGTAGCGTATAACCACAGGCCGAAGGTGCGTGAGGTAGCTGAAATGATAGACATTTCGTATATTGACGGAAGATTTCAAGATGAGAAAGCCGTGCGCCAGATGGGTGCCGCACAGCTGCGATGGCTGAAATAAATTAATTAAATTTTGAATTGCTTCAAGCAAAACTTCAAACTTGCATGGCTTGGTAGTAAAAGATTTGACAACTATGACGGGGGGAGTCTGCGCTTAATGGTTATTTTAAAGAGTTTGATAGTTTATACTATAAACAGGATATAGAAGCTATTGAATATCGCTGAAAAGGGTGTATCGGACAAAATAAAATTCAAATAAATGTTGAAAAATAAAGAAAATTGCTCCCAACTTTTTTGTATCTGCTCTGTTAGGTCGGCTAGTTTTCTGACCGCCTTCGTATGTACAATCACACTGTATACTACTTTGCATAATGAAAAAATGTTATGGTTGTTAAGAAAAAAAAAGAATGAAATGAAATCTGCCAGAAACACTAATCTGAGGCCTCATAAATCTGTAAATACATATTCCTGACAGTTGTAAAAATATACACCTGTCTAAGGATTTCTGTCCATCTGTGCCTGTTGAAAGGATTATAGGGGTCGCACCGCTTTAGTTGGGAGATTAACATTTACAACAAGACAAAATAAGAATAGGAGAAATAGGGCAAAATCGAGGTAGTAAGAAAGAACTTGTAAATACAAGTATTGAACTCACCTCAAGTTTGATTTTAAGTCTCCGTTTCATATCCGTGTTATATATATTCCTTATAATACATTTTTTGCACGAAAACTATTTTAACTAGGAGAAAAAAAGATAGTTTTTGGCCAGACAAAACAAAACATTTCGGATTCACTAAATTCTGTTTTCCATCTAATGAAACGTCATCCGATTTCACCACATAACAAATTTGCATACGAGCAAAGCAACCTATTACTAAGTTTTTAATGAGAGGTATGTTATTTACATGTATTATAATATGGTTTTTTTAAAAAAACGAATAAAACACTCAAATTTGCATCATATATTAAAATGTTTTATTGGAATCCATAAATTGAAGATATAATTTCACGTAAATGTCGTCCGTTGCTCTGTCTTAAAACGTCCATTCGGAAGTCCATTTTTTCGTCACCGTTTTGAACATTTCGGTCTCTTCCCCACGAATAACGCGTGTTATGTTATCCTGTAAGGCTTCAGTAGTGTTCGGCTTGTCCACATAGACCAACAACTTGACATAATCTCACAAGAAATAATCAAAAGGCGTTAAATCGCTGGATCTTGGGGGCCAAATCGGAAGATAAGCAGCTCACCAAATTCATCCCTCAACATGTCCATTGTTTCACGGGCAATGTGGCATGTTGCACCGTCCTGATGAAACCACATGTCAACCAAGTTCAACTCAGCCAATTAGGGTAAGAAAATCGCGTATCATGGCTCGACATCGTTCGCCGTTGACGGCAACTTTTCTTCCACGGTCGTCTTTGAAGAAAAATGGACCAATGATGCCACCAGCCCATGAACCACACCAGACTGTCGTTTTTTCGGGATAGATCGGTAATCCGTGTATGGCATGTGGCTGTTCATCACTCTAGAAGTGACAGTTTTGCTTGTGTACGTATCCGTTCAGCAAGAAATGAGCCTCATAGCTGAACACAATTTTCCGATAAAACAGGTGATTTTCATTGAGCTTTTGTAAGGCCCATTCACCAAAAACTAGACGTTGTTATAGGTCATTCGTCATTTCATGATGAAATGGCGGAGTATACTGTACACTTTTCACTTTGACAGGTAACGTTTGGACGCCATTACCAACCAGTGCTGCCAACTTGAAAAACCTAAATCTTAAAAAATCACCCTATATATATATATATATGTATATACATATTTCATGTAATCTCCAAAGATTTTATTTATACCACATCACCTCTAAAGAACTAGAACTACGCCGATAGACTTCTCATCGAGCACACTACAAATTCTGAATGCTACACTGAACAACAATACAACAACAAATTATTTTCGCGATATTTCACTTTTTCATTGCTATTCTGGTTTTTCCATCAGCTACAGCAACGCGAAGCGAAACGCAAAAACTGCACATTTATATAAAGCATTTAAAGCATTCTTACTTTCACATGTGGCTTTCGACGTTCTTATTATATCATCCAACCAACCTTTCACAGATACTGCAGAAGTACGCGCTAGGGAAGGAAATGCTTTATTTATACCATTCGATTATATAGGCAATACAAATACACAAGAATATTTCAACACACGTTGTAAAGTAAAGGTATGGATATTTAATTAAAGAATTTTATTCTTCTTAATGATCGCTTGCAAGTGTTACACTTATTTCGCTGTTGTAGTTTTTATGCATAGGCCAGAGCACTTGGAATATTTGAAATATTTTGAATTCTTATTTCTGCAATTTGCATGAATTCTTATCTTTGAGGTATTTCATAAAGTACACTTCCAAATATTGCAATTAAATAAATGAAGGAATTTCATTCATTATACTCTCGCACAATGGCAAGGGGAAGTAATTCAGAGGTTCATTTTTACTGCACGGGTTTTTTTACGTTAATAACGTGAGTGTAAACGGCGGCCTATGAAGTATTTGTGAGTGCGTAACTGGAAATAAATACGATTGAAATATTGCCGATTAACTCATTTCAGTGAAAGTAGATAAATTTATTCGTTATCTATATTAATCTCATCTCTGTGCATAGATTGTTGAATTACGCTAGAAGAAATAACATTTTTGCTGTGGGACAAATTCTAGCTCTTAAAAGGACAATTTTACATGTAATTTATTAAGAAAATTTGTGAAAAGACGCAAAGATACAACATGAAGGAATTGCAAACTAGCATACAAAAAGGAGATACCTGAATGAGATTATGAATGTATGGAAAATTCACATGTATGGAAATTAAAATTCAAAATTATCATTTTGAAATTTTAAAAAACCTATTTGTCACGAGTAACCATTTAGAAACTGATATCATGGGAACGCAACATGGAATTTGCGTCTTAAGGCGACTCATTACATCCTCGGCATGGCGCTTGAACAAAACTGCCAACGATATTAACGTCAATCATACAATGTCAACGAAATCCCAACGAGAATGAAAGAAAATGAACCCCATAAATGGCACACTAGCTCTGTAAGGACTACAGTTTAAGAATTTGCAGCCACGCAATCCTCATTCTACAGAGACATACAGGATATGAGATAGCAAGATAAGCACCTAATTCATGCAAAACTGAGACATATAAGGGATGATTCATTAAGATATGTTTCTATCTCGTTTTGCTCAGTATAGTTTGACATTTGACTTGTAAAGATTTACACCAACAAAAGTACGCTGGTACGGTGCGGTGTTATTTGCTACACAATCCGTAAAACTATGGCATCACTATATCGTATGATATCACACTTTTCAACTTTTTCCGTTGGGGCTTCATAAAGTCCAATATTAACATGATAAGACGTAAGTCAACATTACTCGCAGCACATCAAAAACTGAAACCTTAGTTAGACTCTGCTATGCCCATAATTTAGAAAAAAAAATTCTTTGAAAATCTATGTAAAGAATGATTCTTCCATAAAATAATAAACATTGCCCGATAAAAATTATTTTTTATACATAAATAGATCACCCCCCACTTCAGGTGTTAATCAGAAAGCAAGAATTTCAATGTGTTTTCGTGAATGGACAAGGAGTTAAGGTGTTTCTTTTCTTGCCAGAAGTGCAACATTTTTTTGACCATTGAATGCAAAATAATTTTTCCTTTCGCTTCTGAAATTTCTGCTAGCCCTTGGCAATGGTCTGCATTGATTTCTGAAAATGCATTAAGCTTCTATTTGTTACGAGTACTTTCTTTTCTGAGCCAGAATCGCCTGCGCTTTCAAGGAGCGAGCTCAACGTTTTTATGGAGTACTCTTTTAGAAAGCAAATCAGCATTAGAAACTTTGTGTGCTGCTTAAATCCTTATACGGCAAGGGAACGTTATAAGGGAAAGAAGCGATTGTGAAAAAATGGGGATAATGACGGCATGGAATAATAGATGTGACGTCCGAAAACCAGAACGACGAGAGAAGAACATGATCACGACTTAAAAATCACAAAATTGCGAGCTTCAATGGTGCGATGCTAAAGCTTTTAAGAGGAGGACATGCATTAGACCCTGAAATGTATTGCAAATCTAATGTGTGAGAGACAAAAATATGACCTATTTAACCTGTTTGCAACTTATTAGCGAGGACCCGTGAACCGATAACTGGATAGATATCAACATTGCATTGCCACATTTTTACCACAAATTGTATGAGTTTGGTATTCTTGAGAAACCGATATGTTCCTATGGATGACACTCACTAACATATAGTTTAATAGCACCCGCAAACGTTTGAACCTTTCACATTAAATTGATGGGCGTTCTCGAAACGTTTGGTACTGAGTTCACAGCCATCCAACATCGATGAGCAAGTGTGTTCGCTGTTCAAAACCACACATGACCACAGCCTTAGTTATGATATTAAAATTATTCTGGGAGATTTTATTATCAACAGTCGGACAATTCATTCTACAGAACAACATCTCAGACCAAATATTCATGTTATTTAGATTGAAAACTATTCCTACAAAGCTCCTGACATGATGGGGAATGCCTCATAGCGGATGAGATATGTGATAATGCCGTGTGATGAACAGTCTTTGTGAAGGTACGAATAAATGAAAAACACTGGTAGGGCTAGGCGAACTTTTGAACTGCTAGCTAAACTGTCGGCAGTTTTACAAAAAAGACTTAGTGTTTGGAATTTAAGCGAAATATGTTTCATCCACAAGAAGGGACAAATGCAACAAATCCTAGGAACTACCTAAAACAAAACATCTCACCTACTACCAATCCACTTTGTATTATTAATCTATTTTCAAAAGCCGTATTCATCACACGCTATAAGAAATTGTGTACGCATTTGGTAATCCTGCTTAGCTGATCCTAAAGGATATAACAAAGCCATTCAATGTCAGAAGAGGCGTTGGAAAAAGTGACAGCGTATCTTGTGAACTCTTTAACATCATATTGAAGATGACAAGATGGGAAGTTGCTATGAATACAATTGGTATCATTTCATATAAAAGACAAACAGCGACTGTGTATTCCGATGGCAACAGCATTACGTATGGTGACTGTGTGTTCTGATGGCAATATAATTGCGTAAAGTTTCTTGAGGAGCAGTAAGGGAAATGACGATGATTGATAGTAAAATCAAGCTAACGGAACGCGGGCCATTGCGTGAACAATTATTACAATATCCTTGCTGAGGTAGATGAATTCATTTCACTCTGTAAATGAAAAATAGTATATCATATATATATATGTCCAGAAATTAAAAGGATAATAAATTGCAACATTGAGTTTATGGCATCCAATATACCAAGCATTTTTTGGAGGGTGAAATCGTATCATCACGAAACCATATTCAATTTTGAAATACTTTACTACAGACTATGAATAATTCAAGTCGGAATCAAAACACATTTCTTTGGTAACAACAAGCTGTTTCGAATTGTGCACTACTGCGTTCGACAATATAGTAGTATCTTTCGTAATTAAAAAAAAAAAATTCCACTACATACATCAGAAAAACACTGAGGAACCCCATCAAAAAATTAAATGACAAACGAAATTTGTTTCGCTTTCACTTATTCCGCCACTACTTCGCTTATGCTGCAGAAACAGGGCAAATGATTTCAAAGGATTTGTTGGTTGAAAACTTTGCAAAGAATGTTCAGAAATTGGTTTGAAGTTTTACGCGTTTCCGTTATAAGAATTTAGTTTTAAGAAGGGGTACTACAACATTTTGCAAAGTTGTCGTACTACGAGGTGTGTTCAAAAAATAAGGCAAATTTTCAAATTTCGCGGGCTACGTACATTCGACTTTCGATCATTATTTTTTTATGTTGGTACACTCGTCTCGAAGATATGTTGGCGGTTTTATCCATATAGCATACTTAGTTTGTTTGTGAGAGGCATAAATAAGACAAGCATTTTGCGAAGTTGCTTCATATTTTGTGTAAAAAATGCGATTAAGTGCTCAAAAACAATTGAAATGTTGACAGTGGCGTACGGTGAGAATACTCTGAGTCAAAAAAATCTTTGCAAGTGCCACAAGCCTTTCACAGAAGGTCGAGAAGATGTGAATGATGAAGCTCACTCTGGATGCCCCAGCACATCAACAACCAATGAAACTGTTGAGAAAGTGAAGAAAATTGTTATGGAGAATCGTCGAATCATAATTAGAGAAGTTGCTGAAGATATCGGCATATCGGTTGGCTCAAGGCTCTTTTAGAAAATTTTAGGCATGATGCGTGTGGCAACGAAGTTCGTTTCAAAATTGCTGAGTTTTGACCGAAAACAACGTCGCAAGAGCATTGCTCAGGAATTATTGAATGACGTCAACGATGATCCAGATTTGCTTAAAAAGGTCATAACTGGTGACGAATCATGGGTGTATGGTTATTACATCGAATCCAAAGCTCAATCGTCTCAATGGAAGAGTCCAGGAGAGCCAAGACCAAAAAAATCATGCCAAGTTCGATCAAATGTCAAGGTTTCAATCACTGTTTTCTTCGATTACCATAGCGTAGTGCATCAGGAGTTCTTACCACAAGGTCGTACTGTAAATAGGGAAAAAACGTTCGGAATTGTGCAAATTTTTTTTTTTTCTTGTAAGAGATTATTTGGCCAAAAACAACACGATTAACATGCCTCAGCCACCGTATTTACCAGATTTGGTCCCATGCGGCTTTTCCTTGTTCCCAAGATTGATTATGCGTGTAAAGAGGACAGCGTTTTGCGACGATTGAGGAGATAAAAGCCGAATCACCGAGAGAGCTTAAGGACATATCAAAAAGTGCATATCAGAACTGCTTCTAGGATTGGAAAAAACGCTGACACAAATGTTTTATATCTGAGGGGGACTACTTTGATGGAGATAAAATAGAAATTATTAAATAAATAAGTATTGTTTCAGGAAAATTAAAATTTGCTTTATTTTTTTAACACACCTCGTATAAAGAAGGAGCACTTAGGTTCGCAGAAAGTTGTTAGAAACCATTTTAGAGGTTCATTCCGCATTTGTTCATTATTATAAAGATGAAAACTTTCATCTTACTTCAACAACTCGATCTTATGTCTAAACACGATTATTCAAAATAACAACGTTTATTTTTTGTCGTTTTTTCATAAATAATTGTAATAATTGTAAAATGGTCCAACTGATGGAATATCAGTTTTTCAAACGAAAACAAAATTTTAATATGTTTTTGTCTTGAATGTTATTATCAATTCTTATCTATATATATAAATATATATTATATATAGGTATATACAAATCAACTGCTGTGCGTTAGTCTCGCTAAAACTCGAGAACGGTTGGACCGATTTGGCTCATTTGGGTCTTAAATTATTGGTAGAGTATTCCGGAAGGTTTAAAAGGTTTTATTTGAAGTGATAGATGGCGTTGGAGATGAGATTTTTACAATTAATTTTTTTTACCACATTAACAAGGCATTTTGAAGGCAAAACAACGTTTGCCGGGTCAGCTAATATTTATATATATATATATTTTTTTTTTGTTGCTAGATCTGTTACAGTCAATTAATTAATTAATTAATTATTTAGCACTGTGAGGCACATCGTATGATGGTTAGTACACGAGTCTACGATTCGACTGATCATGGTTTCAATCCCCGGTACAGCCATCTATCCTTATTTAAGCTGTGGTCACCTCGACATATTTGGCCGTAGTTACCGTTGAGTGAGTCTAAAAGAACGTGTAAACTCACTGAATGTAAGGAGCTCCCCTATATCACGTTAATGGAATGAATGGGAATTTGTTTATGTTTGGTTTATATACTTTACTTTGGCAAACGCCACGAATGTCCAAATTTCTCTTAATTTAGTGGAACTAGATAAAAGATATGAAACTAAAAATATATGGGTAAAACAGATAATTTGTATGGAGGGTACTAGAAAGTTCAATTTTTCTACTTCTTCCAAGAATTATAAACGAATATAGTGGGCAACTATTTAAATTACCGCAGTGTGAGACCTAGAAAACTCAATTTTGGAATTTGTAAGGGGGTAATCGAATGAACGCGTCGGTAAGGTGTCCAGCAATGGATAATATCTAGAATGACGCAAGAAATCATGGCGAAGGTTTATTTGTATCCTCAATATTTTTATATCTTCACCCGGGGGAAAGAGGATATACATATGTGTATCATTTCATACAGCAAGAAATAACACCCACAGGGAAACATTTATAATATCCTCTTTATTACCCAAACGGATGGTTGCAGGCTACAATTTTGTTGCTTTTATTTTCGTAGTCTGCTCAACTGACTGAAATTTCTGTACTGGCTTCAATAAATGTTCCTTAGTTAGTTATAACTTACATATTTACAGCTTTAATTCTAAAACTATTAAACGTTTAAAGTCAAATAAACTGCAATTTGATTTCGTCTAATAAGAAACTGAATAGTAAACTCTCTTTAAGCCGTATACTGGCTGTTTTCTTTTCACAGCTACTTTATTTCTGCATGAAAGGGATCCAATCGATTTTGTTTACGTGCACAAGTTTTCCTTACCCTGATAGTTGTAAGTTTTAATTTTTAAATACACGCCAACCACAGCTAAGGGAAGAACTTTCTCTACACCGTTCTATTCTAACTCTCAGCTAGCAATCGCCCAAGTATCAGTACTCATTTTACATTCGATATATAAACTGCTTATTTGAACGTTTAAAGTCCCTGTTTTGTAAAATAATCTCCATTTTGTAAAGCTCAGAAATAAAAGGTAAAACCTTGCCAATAAATGAAAATCATTGGATTATGCACTTTTTAACCCCCGTATTTCTCACTTTCTTTCATATGAAATAAAAACACCGTCCGATCAACCCCCCATGTTAACAGATTTCAAACCTCAAATTGAAATGACAATAAAAGCAACGAATATATTTATACATAAGATAAATATATTTATATTTATCTACATAATGTCTAAGATTTAAACTCTTTTGAATTTTCTCATATACACTCACGTATTATGAAGCTTTTCCTCGCAAGTCGTCTTCCACTGATTTCAAAATCATTATACAGCCTTCACTGTCAATTAAAATCACATATTGATTTACGCTACTGATTTACCTGGAATACATGCGGATTGAAATCAGCTTCAGGCTGTTGCATAACGTTAACAAATACTTTCCCCAAGCCAGAAGATTTCACCATAAATTATGCACATAAATTTCACAATTTGTTCTATATGAGTATCAGGAAACGCCATCGGGTATGGATGAAATCAATCAATAACTGTGCAAATTATCGGTCAACGAAAATTGATTAGCTTTTTTGTTATTTTAATTAATATGCATTAATTAATTGTGGAAAGCATTTGGCTGATATTAATTTAATTTGTATTTCATAGCGATATCCTTAATGCACATATGCACACATTTACATAATTTCCACGCAGCTGTTGTGCATTAGAGGACAATAAAATCATTGGAATGTAATGGAACAGAAAATAATATAACGTAAATTCCTCAAGAACATTAAAGAAACGTGGAAATAATTAAAGCGCAAATACATTAAGATGTTGCCTGAAATTAATAAACACCTAACGCAACATTTTGAAGAATGCGTGGTCGTCAAAGTCATTTTGAAATAGATCTTTTGTGGGCTATGATATTAATTGTAGTCAAAGGTTAAGAAAGAACAACTGTAAATCGAACGGGGATAAAAGTTTTTCGTTGAATAGTGAAAGTGAAAATTGCCGAATGTGGGAATTGCTGATTTTGGCTTCACTAGGTGTCGACTGATTTATGCGTTATGAATGAATATCAGAATTTGCTTTCTTACGAATATTATTTGTACTGTTTATAGCAACAGTGGAATTTTGTCTAGTTCATTAAGTAAACTTGGCTACTGAATATAGCTATCAATCCAGTTCCTTCCTTAGATGGCGGCCATCCTTCTTGTATACTTGTTATACGCCGCATATATACCAAAATCCCAAATACTTCGGTTTATTGTGCACCTTCTCCAATTCGTCACACAAAGCTTTTCTTCATTTTTCAAAAGGCTGTTCCTTCCTGTGGATTTTTAGTCACGCTGTTATGCGCCGGCCATCGGGTTGGATGTCGAAAGTTTTTCGTGATGGACATTTGCACCGCTTGATCCATACAACGCTATCGCTATATATTTTAATGCATTTGACCACCACATATTTTGCATACAGCTCATACAATCCATGTTTCATACGACGCCGATACTCTCCGTTAACGGGGATGCACCATTTTTTTAATGCATATCATCAATGTACGCAAGTAACATAAGGCATTTATTGATGGTGGTGCCAGACATATTAACTGCACAGTATTGAAAAGAATATATGATACGCTTCTGTGGACAGGGATGCAAGGAAATAGAAAGGCAGAAGTATATAAGTGAAGACGGGAAATTTTACCAAAAGAATTAAAAGCAGGGGTTATTGAAGAGGGATGCCCACCTGTAAAGACAGCGGTGGAAATCTTCCCACATATGCGCAAAGGGTGCTGCAGAGCGTAAATGAAAGAATCCTCCTAAACCAAGAAGAGATCAAAACAGCTGCATTACAGCTCGCAATCAGCTGACGGCCTACCGCAGATCTATTTAGGGTCGGTGGCGTTCACTTGATAACCAGCCTGTCGAAACTACTAAAAATTATCTGAATCAATGAATGCATGTCCGATGATTGGAATATAAATCTTTGTCGATTCCAATATATAAGCCAACTTCCCCGCATATATCTTTAATATAAAAATAAACCAAGTCTTTAATTTTTAATTCGTAGGTTTTAGGAGCATTCTAAAGTGAACAAAAAATGTACTAAACATTTCATATTAGAAATTGGAAACTGTTTATTAACTTAGATGCCCACATCTCCTACATCGTTATTATTAGGTAAAGATAAGAACGTTGATTGAAAACTATGCTTAAAATATTTATAGCATATCTTTAATATATTTCTTGACTAACCTTTAGCGAAAATTTGACATTAGGATGCACTTTTGTGGCATTGATTTGAAACAGGAATAAAAGGACAGAATATTCTGGCCTTCGACAATACTTCGAAAAATTAAAAGTTTTGGAACTACTGAACATTTATACATTTCTTAAAACATGAAATAGATCATTAAAATTTCGTTTGCGAAAAAACGTCTACATCACAAATTTTCATTGCTCCGTGTGCGGTTCAAAAATAAAAATACTAATATAGCGTATTTTTGTAAGCTTTCGTAAACTTTAACGTGATACCAAAAGTGTAACAATAAATGATGCATTAGATTTGATGGTACAAACATACTACCCTATGCCCCGACTTTCAAATCAAAACATAAATGCGCCATAATTTGTTAACGATTTCCAATTTTAACTAATTTTATAACAGAATTTTTTATGACGGATTTTAGTAGTATTTCGGAACTATGTTGATTTTTGATTTTAACCTGATAGAAAGGTACCGGTAATAATTATATTTTTAAAATTTAGTTCTTAGTTTTTTGTTCATTTTGGCAAATCATTTAGCTTATTTCAGACATCATCGTCATCATCATCAGACCTAACGCAACCGCTTTGTGTTTAATTTCGTTTAATATTGCTACACAGTTAATATTGTCAAAGGCCGTGGTGTGCAACGCGTAGCTATCCTCGTTATGATCGAGAAGTCAACTCGATGTGTCTGGGAAACACTTCAATCAGTCGAGTAATTGATGATCTTTTCAAAATGGCGCTCGGAAACGCCCTTAAGGTTCCCTTAAGTGAGTCAAAAATAAAATGTAAAAAGCTTTAGAATTTCAGTTTTCTACTTTTGCTATTTTTTATACATTTAATGTAATTTATGATGAATTCTATGCTGAAACTTTCCGTAAGCAATAAATAAATGTATATTTTTATTCAGAATATGTACGGCGCTTTAGCTGGCGGGTGAATCATTCCTGGAAGTTTGTGTTAAAAAATGCTTTTGAAATTCCTGATTACTTTTATCAATTTTTTGTACCGGTTACTAAACCAAACAACAGAGATCAATGCACAATCTATACCAGTAGCTGTGTGCAGATTGGAAGATGAATTTTGTTAACAAGGTGTTACATAAAGATTTTTTCTTCACAAAACTCCTTTTCAACTAAGTGTATGGTTTCAACAATATAGTGCAGCTTGAGAAATAGCTTGGCCTGTTGTAGATGAATTGACCCGAGAACTTCTCCAATGAGTGGATTTCAATTAATTCCAATTCCGTTGAAAGCGAAGGTCCCATTACTTTAGTGTACCTGATTTTATTGCAAACAGAAAGTTTACAAAATAAAACCAATAAATTGTAATAACATGAGATGATTCTTTCAAGCGATAATTGGGGAAATTTCCGATGCAGCCCTTAAATTCGATTATTTTTAACGTCCACTAAAAGGCCTTAATAAATATGTATTATACGATATATCAAATAAGTACAAATCATATAATTTGGTTGAATTAAAGGAAGAGTTATATGTAGCAAGATTCATCAGCCACCATGTACAAAACAAAAACTAGCAATACTAGTCAGTGTAGTGTAAATTCGGACGGACTTATTGAATACAATTGACAAGTTATAGTCTTTAATAGGATTACACCTTAACCTCAAACGTGAACAGCCCCGCCAAAGTTTTGGAAAAGTGCTGCATCGGTTGCACAAGGGTCCATCATTTCAAATATATCAAGTCCCACAGAAAAGTATGTTTTATTTGTTTCACAGTTTAATGTAACATCCATAAAAAAATCGCTCGAATATAGTAAAAACAAGGGTTTTCCAAAAGGGATGTAATCTATTTCTGATAAAAGTTTATGGAAGCATCCATCGTGCGGCAAATACATAGGAAAGAATTGATTTCCCATCAGAATGTTAATTATGAATATTTTCATATTCACAAAAATACGTATTTCCGCCTAGATAATGTAAAATAGGGATTTTTATTCGACCCTGAAATCTAAAAAAATTTCCACAACCTCTATTTCTGATCTACCCAAACATGAGAAAAATTGTATATTATACAGTAATAATAAGTTTCGCAACTTTTCTTATGTTCATGTTGAGTATCTTAAAACAAACTTCCAAATATATTTTCTCTTTAAAAAAAACCAATAACATTTCATTTTCGAAAACACGGAAAGTATTTTTTATTCATTATTTTACAATTAAAGTATTCTACTTTTATGTTATTCCTTGATGATTGGGGGGAGAAAAACTACCGCAAAAATTTCGTACGAATATATTCTTGATAAATATTTATACATACGTATAGAATTTTATATATATATATTGTTGTTTACTCAACTTCATTTTTACCGTTTAAAGTTCTTATTTTAGGTTTTACCTGACGTTAGAAAGAAATTACAAACAGATTAAAGAACCAAATAATCGACAATATAGGGGGGAAAAAAGTGAAAAGTCGAAGCATAGCCGAAATTAGGGTAACTTTGGACATTCAATGGAAGCGGTAAACAATTGAGTAGACTGTTTCAAGATAATTAGACAGAAATGTCATGATGATCAGGTAGAAAATAGCACTAGTGTGCAATTAGTTTTCGTGCACCATACAAATATTTCCCCTACGCGCAAATTTCTTATTGATGTAAAATTGTCGATGAAGGAACACTCATGGGTCCAAAGGATTTCTTCCGATCCAGCCTAGTAATAACGAATATGCAATTAGAGTAGTGCTAAAGGGTATCCCAACAAGAACGCAAGATTTAAATTTGGCGCCATTCAAAGTGTCATTGTTTGACATTTGAACAGTTGCTATTTTTTGCTAGTAGAAGGAACGGGGTTATTAAAAATGGAGCGCAACACGAATGAACAACGCATTTTCATTTTGAAATTGTTTTACCAAAATGGTGAAAGTTTCGAAAATGTCGCAGCTGTACGTGATGATGTCGCTCAAACTCCATCCACCTCAATTCGACACCGAGCTTAGCAAATTGGTGTCTCCAAATCCACTATGCAGCGAATTTTGACAAAAGATTTGCATCTTCATGCATACAAAGTTCAATTGACTCAGGAACTGAAGCCAGCTGACCATGGACAGCGAAGGGAGTTCGTCAATTGGGTGTTGGAGAGACAACATGAAAATGCTGATTTTGCCGATAAAATCATCTTCAGTGACGAGACCCATTTCCATCTTGATGGCTTCGCATTTGGGGTAAGGAAAATCCTCGAGTGATTCGCGAGAAGCAAATGCATCCGCAACGTGTCACTGTGTGGTGTGGATTTTTGGCTGGAGGAATCATTGGACCTTTTTTTTATAAAAATGAGACATGTCGAGCGCAAACAGTCAATGGTGTTCGGTATCGTGAAATGATAACCAGTTTTTTCGTGCCTAGAATTGAAAAAATGAATGTGGAGGGTATGTGTCTTCAACAAGACGGCGCCACATGTCATACAGCCAGAGAAACAATTCAATTGCTGCATCAGTCATTTAAATCTTGCGTTCTCTTTGGGACTCCCCATAGTAGTTCAGCACGGAAACTATGTTGTAGGTAAAAATTCAGACAACAAAAAAAATAGCACTTGGCGCTTCGGAACCATGAAAATGTTCTGTGCTCATAACACCAAACGTAAAAATTAACATGTACAAGTTAACACTACAAAAATTAACACAAAAATTAACAAAATTTGGATTTGAAAATACCACTTCGAAAAGAGTTCTGGAAAACCAATTTCGAAATAGCTCTAAACTGGAATAGTGTAAAAAATGTGGTTCAGAATAACTTTTGACTTTCAGTAAGAAAAATTCGAATATCCAATCCTTTTTACTCAGGGAATCTCCGATTCGGTTCACAAATTTATTTATGAACTCATTTCCCCGCATTGCCAAATTGTCACCGGATTTCTTTAGTGTTTAATTAAAATTATAAGGATTATAAGAATTATAATTTTAAAGAGAATTACCGAAAACCTAATGATTTGAATATAAACTACTACTTGGCTCTGACGACAATTTCGTATGGGAGCTGTATAAAAACGTAAGCCATTTTGCCAAATTTCTTCAGGATTCATCCCTGTCCAAACTAAATTGTATGTGCCAAATTTCACTAATAAGTTGGTTAGTTAGAATATAGAAAGATACAGAAATGGAAGTGAAGGCAGAAAATTTTACCAAAAATCAAAATGTAACGGTTAATGAAAAGAGATCCACTTCTGTATGGATAATAATTGAAATCCTGTCACAGACTGACAGAATTCAACAAAATAACAAAGAAAACATTTCTATACGTTGCTTGTTTCAGATGGCAGAACAACTAAATAAATCACTCCAATTATTAATGATAATGTAGATTGCACACTACTGATCGACAACGAGATCAGAACAGCGACATCATGGCCTAAAAACAACAAAGAGCACGCATCAGCTCTTAACGCCTTATGGCTCAAAAAAGACATACCCGATAACTAGAACTTAAGTTTATTCCTGAGGAGGTTTTATGTCTTCACAGAATCGTATTGCTCGAAGACTAAAGAAAAAATGGCCAAAGTATTGGTGAAACGTTTTACACAAAACGTGGGCCTATTTCGCGACCTATTCAGCTTAGTTTTTTAGATAGTTATGAGGAAAGATTTAGTAAATAAGGCTGGTACTATCCTCAATAAAGGCTATATGCTCTTGCGTTACTGTATAGGCAGTCTTCTCACACCCTGTAGAATCAGCAAAAGTTGGACTTGCGAATACAAAACTAAGTTATTTGTTTCGGTAAACAGAATCAATAAAACTAAAATAAGCTTGGAAGCAAGAAGTGACATATTGACATAGATGATTCTACGTAAGCGATTCGATGAAAAAACCTCGCTCGATAAACAAAAATTCAATCCACACCAAACGCCAATCCTGAGAGTCTTTGAGAGAAAAATATTCGGGAAACAAATGCCCTCATTATCTTTTATGGATAATAAAGGCGTCGTATCAATCCTGATCTATATTAGCAAGTTATTGGCACCGATCTGGTCAAAGGCATCAAAATAGAATGAGAGGACTAGACTTTGAAGCACCGGTTGTCTGGGCAGATTGAAGAAAGAGTACAAATAACCAAAGTGCTCGCAATTCTTTTCTATCTTCGACGTATACTAGAAAGAAAAAATCTGTAATTTCTGGCAGAGATAAATCTAGCTCTGATAACACAGACCAGTTATTTTCATTGTATGGATTTACAATTTTTTTTGTGAAACTTGAGAAAAAATCGTCCAAATAACCACCCCCTTTGACACCCGACAAACAAATCGCCGATTGAATCTAAATTTTTGACCCCATACCTTTCAAGCAATTTAACTGAAATTAGCCAAATGGAGTCCTTTTGATGAAATATGTTTGGAGAAAGAAAATATAAAGCATTGACCCATTCGTTCCGATAGCTCCCACACAAATTGATCGATAATTCATGCATCCCTTGAGCTTTCAAATTATTATTTTCAAAAAAAAAAATAGTCTTTTCTTCGAATTTTCACATGCAGCAAAGTTAAAAAGAAAACAATACACACATTTCTTTATAAAATTCGCACTTTTATGGAAGGGAATGTACCAGATTTGAAACCTAGTATTTTACCGCATCCATGTAATACATGAAAATCACATTGATGGAAATGGCTTGCTCCTCAACCCCCGCATAGTATCCAAGTTCACTTAGAATCTACACCAGGCAGCTAAGGAACAACGTGGCAAGATTTCACTTCAGTCAAATGGATGATATGTGAACCAATGCGTAATTATGATACGTTACACAGTATTTCCTAGTAAGTCAGAAATGCGTATGGAATGGGATTTATTGGTTCCTAACAGAATGTGACGGGCTATATTAATAAGTTAATAATATATATATATCCTGAGGAACGAAAGATTGTCCCTACAATAAATTCTATTATATAAATTATGAATTATTTCAGAATGATTTCTAGGACAAAGACAGACATTTGCAAAAAATTAGAGAAATCTCATTATTAATTTTGCTATGCGATATGCAGGGCCAGACAAAATTTTCAAAATCTATATTAATGGAACGATAAGTGTTAAATATGACTTAATGGGTAAATGTTGTAAACTCACTTTCAAGAAGCACTGTGTTTTTACAAATAGCATAATTTTTGGTATTCAGCTTTAGTTCGTAAAATATCACTTAACGAAGTTTTATGATCATTATCAATTCCCTTCAAGTAAATTGTTCTAAGATACTGTTTCTAGAAATTCAATTTACATTTATTATAATTAAATTCGACATTTTGATATGAAAATAGTTTTTGGGACGGCTTAAGTTTATTAGACATTGTAAATGTCCGTCAAGGCAGCTTATGCTTTCTCAATCAGTTTAAAACGCTGTTACAATTTGTTCGGAATCTAAAGTTTTCGACAACAGTAAACAAAACTTTAACCTAAATGTATCTTAGTATAGAAACCAAATCACTAAATTTATTATACTGGTAGGGTCAGGATTAATTTCTGGTTATTTCAAGAGTTTTAATTTTCAGTTTGTTCAACACCGAGTTAGTTTGAAAACATTTTTCGTAATTTTTCAAAAACAGGTTAAAAGGGAACAAGTTATTCGAAGATGCCATTTGTGAAAAAAAACGTCATAGACTTTTACTATAAAAACCAATTTGCAGGTTTTGAGTTTAGGATTTAAACACTTCCCACATTATAATGTGAAACAAATCTCCAAAAAAATGTACCAAATAACCACGCCCTATTAGGTAACTCCCGTACCAATAACCGAATTTAACGCATATGTTCCTACATTTATAGTTTTCGTTCAATTGTGTTAAAGTTAATGTAATTTAGCACGTAACTATCATTTAGTAGACATAACTTTTCAAATAAAGATGCACTGCACTTTCTTTAGGGTACCACGCATTTAAATTGGACGATATAACAAAAATGCAATTCTTCTATACTTTCTAAGCGAAGACTTCAAATATTAGCAAATTTGCCTCTTTTACTATGCTTTAGTTATTTACAGTTTTTGAAAGTAAAATAGCGATTTCCCACACCTCCTTTTGGCAACCTGCAGACTTTTATAGCAGCGGAGGGGGATTCAGAGAGAATTTTTGTGTAAGTCCTAACTGAAATTTCCCTACTGGTTATAGCGCTTGTTCTTGGCCCAATCAGAATATTGAAAGCACGTTCGAGAGAGGTTTCGAAAATTTTGCACAAATTTGTTTCAAAGTCTGAGGGAGGCTGTGTTTTAAATAGGACACCATCGGTCCAGTAGGAAAGAACTTGCCGTTTCAAATATTTGGAAAACATTTTTACTTGAAAAACTTTGCAATACAAGGTCATTTATAAGGTATAGTAAACCGGAGCCCATTAATTTTCTAATGGTGATTGTAATAATCTGTATCTCACGATATCGAGATAAGCTTGATGAAATTCTACTCTATTCAAGAGTGTACCACGTACTGGAAGGCGAATTGTCGCAAATATTGGTGGAATAATGAAAATAAATTTGCCCCACCGTCATGAGAGCACTATTTCGATTACCCAGAAACCAAAGATTGCACAAAGGACTGTTTGAAACCATTCGAATAAAATTGAAACAGAGAGAAGCTTGATCCATGGGTGCCAAGCAGGTTAATGGGAAAAAATTCAATGGATCGAATATTCATTTATGAACCGCTGTTGAATGGCAAAAAAAATAAGAAGTGTGTCACTTATGACAACATCAAGCGAAAACGATCGTGGACATAACGCGATCAACAGGCGCGAGGGAAAGAAATTTCCTGAGAAATCGAAATCCACGAAAGCAATATCTGCGGTAGGTTAATGGGAATGTGCTTTCCCTATGTTATGGCTCAAATCTGACACAATTGAATGTATTCTGATTTAAAAAGCACCTTAACAATTACGATAATTAAATCAGTTTAAAGTTGGTCGGGATATTATCTATTTTTTAGTGGTGGGTCTAATGCCATTAGTTCTAAATGTATTGTAAATTTGTCCATTAGTGGGCATTTCTACGTTTTTTCGGTTACATTCGAAATATCTTCATCTTCAGATGTCTTCAGTGTGATCTCAAATTTAGTATATCGCATGTCCTACGATAGCTGTTCTAACAACCGCAAACACAAATATATCACTTACACAGACTTAAAATTACACAAAAGTCAACCAATAAAAGCATTCATACTTATAAACATACGTTCATAGGTTCAGGTGAGATTATGTCTGTATATGCCATGTATGCAATATATAAATATGTATGTACTAGTGTATGTGCAACACAATAAAATCAAGTTATTTGTGTCTCTAACACAACATCAGCCATACGTTGGAGATGTAAAAAATATTTTTCATTTTCTACAAAATTACTTTTGTTGTTGATGCTGGCGTTGTTGGCCAGACTTTACTTTTAAGAAAAAAAGGCCAACACACTCAAATACATAAAACCTTAGCCCCACACACACACATATATATATATATATATATATATACATACCGACACAAACAAACAGCTGGCCACATCATCCAAATTAGAACACGTTCCGAGTATGACTATGATGTTATTATACCTCAGAAAACATCTTGTATTGTGGTCTAAGGATACAGCAGAGGATGTACCTGCGTAGCAGAGCCGTCCACATGTTCGTTTAGAAAAAGTGACCTAAAAAGTAAAGTTCTACAATAGTTTTTGCTTCTCTTGGTGCTGCTTCTGCTCATCTACTGCCTCCGATGTTATCAAAAGTTATGTAGAGAAATTTTGTAGTGAAAGGTAATAAAGAAGTTGTATGGGCAACACATATTCCAATACAGATAGGAGGTATAGATTACAAGCACACACATAGTACGTGTGTGCACTTATTGTGCGCTCTCAAGTGAAATGCTTATTAAATACCTTTATGAGATTTGTGGAGCTTATGTCCTTGCTGGTCGGATGTGTTCAAGTTAAATTTAACACGTTATTCGATAAAAATTTCAACTACTGCATAGTACAGTTCACAATATAATACTATAAATAGATTTTTTTGTTGTATTTTTATATGTATATAAAATTATGAAACGATTTCGGAATGTACCTTAGAAATTAAGAGGCTGACACAACAAGAGACTGATCTAACTGATTCAACTGTTCAATCGGACATTACACTAATCTGTCCACGAATAGGGTTAAACTCTTTACATAACTTGTTGGTGTGTCACACCTTAATGTCATAGAATATTAGTCAACAAAGTGGTAAATATAACAGAATGTATGGTATGGCCTGAAATTACTTATTTCCCAGAGATTCGAACAACTCAGTTGTGGTATTTTCCGACATACTGCGTTGACAGCTTCGGAGAAAAGTATATTTTTATCCATTTGGAACTAACATATTTTCATATTATTTTTATAAAGAGGAAAAACTTTTATGTCGAATTGCTACTGTAATCACCCGTAATCTTAACACAAACATCAAAATTTTTGAAAAGTAATTTTCTTTCTCACTTTTTGTGATCTGGAAAGAAACTGCGGTTATCTCCAAGATCGTAACAATCATAATAAAACTACTTATTGGACATATCCCTGCCAGCCGAATTGAAGGCTGTGAAAAAATGGAAGTCAAAAATCAAATGTCCTGATGGATGCATTTCATGTATTATTGGATATGGTAATCAATTAAAAAATTAATAAGAAGATATGTGAGCCGGGAAATTCGCATAGCTTCTTATGGCACTACCATGCCTATAATGGTTATACTACAATATCGGCCAGATCGTTCCGAGGACTACAGATGAGTAAAATTAAAATTAATCTTCACTGAAAAGCGGTATCTGGTAGTATTCGAAAGATATGGAAAGGAATTTCTTCAATTTACACATATCTACGACAGTATGCCGTCCGCCATCTTGAGGACCGCGAGTATTAGTTTGGGAAAAAATAAAATTTTTCCGATGTTTCAAAACTTTATTCGCTATCTATAAGCAATATACTTTGATAATTTATAAATATGGAAAGGAAATATTCCAGCTCGTATACATTTCGGGTTATCCATTTTACGGTGTCAAAAGTAAAGTTAAATAAAAGAGGTATCATTTCCATTAAACTTTTGAATCATAATGCTTGGACCTTGCCATTATTTACGAAATAAAGTGTCATTTAAATGACCACCCCGAATTGGTTGCAGCAGTGAATTCTTTTGATGTAGTTTTTGAACACTTTTTCGCGATATTTCGGGCGGTATATGGGCGATAACTCGACAAATGTTAGAATTCAAATCCTCCAATGTTTGGAGATTATCCGCGGAAACATGGTCTTTGACGTAGCCTCACAAAGAAGCATAACGGCGTCAAATCGAATGATCTTGGTGGACAATTGGCATTGCCAAAGCATGAAATTATACTTTCCGGAAACTTCTCATGCAATAAAACCAAAATCGGTCGTGTGGCTCATGGCATCGTCTTGTTGAAACCACATATTGTCCAATTCATAATCTTCAATTGCAGTCAAAAAAAAGTCAGTTATCATATGGCTATAGCGGCCTGAATTGACGGTAACGGTCCCTCCAGCGTCGTTTTCGGTAATGCGACATTTTCGGCAGTGCGTACATTGCGAGTATGCACGGGGTTGACCGCTTCCGCAGTACCGCTTCCAGCCTCTGCAAATTTAAAATCTTGCCAATTCCTTGCGCAGTAGGTTTATGACGACCACTTTGAATTATCACTTTGTAGTAAGTTTTAACTATTTTTACGCATTCTTCGGTTGCTATGCTATTCACATACGCAAATGGCAAACCTTTCACTAAATAATAAACAGTTTTGGTGACAGGTATTTAACAGCTTATAGCCTTACAAGACCGGCGATACACTTATTTTTTCATCATCATGGGCTGACGAATGCCTCTAGTAGTCGATCAATCGATAGATTTAATCAGTAGTTCCTTTTCATTGAGTCTAAAATTGGAATACTTGTAAAATCACTGAACATAACTCATGTACATAATGCTGGTTTGGTATATGAAAAGGTTTGGTCTAGCCGACTAAACCATCAGCTGGAGGTATGAATATATAAGATTATCAAAAGAAATCTACTATTTTTACATGACATTGATGGCTTCATTCAGCTAGGTTATCATTATCCGATTCAGGTCCAATATGCACCATTTTTGTTAATAACTGACGCCATTTTCAAGCTAATTCCGCTATGGCTCTCTCATAGAAGCCTTGATCAATATTGGCAAAAAAAACTGGAACAATCGACTTTCACAAGTTTTTTTTTGAAGTAGCAGGTAGAAGTATAAGGTAGATGCGTAAAAACTTCTCAAACAAGCTCCAACTCACTGTGTGTGGCCTAGCGTTGTCCTGATGGAACACAATTCCTCTAGTAATGGACAAGGCCGAAAGCTTCTGGTCGATTGCTTCCTTCAGATGGACCAAATGTTGTTGTTTACCTGACGTTCTGACCCACTTTCCTTCACTAGCCAATATGCGCTTCAGAAACGGCTCGATGTTATTGCGATATAGCAGCGATTCTTAGATGGAAATTTGGTCCATCAAGTTTTTTTTGCGTTAGCTTGTGAGGCATACACATGGCATACATCGATCTTCTTTTTGTATCCAGCCTCATGTGCTTCTAAATGGTTCTTCGTAGAATGTTTAGCAGTTGAGCAATGGAAAGAGTGCTTACTTGACATTAGGACTTGAGAATTTCCAATTGACGTTCCATAAATTGGCAAGTTTGGCTGTTACAGTATCAAGACCATACGTACACTACACTATTCACACATTCAGCAGCTTGGCTTGCGTTTTCGCCTTTGCCGAAGAAAAGCTGCATAATATGGAGTATGCTGGCTAATCGAAAGCTGTCTGAGTAGCTTCTAATTGCACTCGTAAAACTAGAGATACAGATTAGTAAATCTAGCTATTGCAAAATTAGGGATTTAGTTTTACTATACCTTATATATGTACATCATTTCATATGATAAACAGCGCAACACCTAGTAAAAAACGTTGAGAGTTTCGTATCTTTCATAAATTTGCGCTTTGTCAATCGGATTAGCTGTCTACTAACCAGCCAAGAGCTGCTGTAAATATTTATAAAAAGTAACTTTCGACCAACATATGTTGGTTTTAGTTCTAGAGACATTTCATAAAATCCATTCAGAAATTTTGCATAATAAGTTTCTATGTTAGAGCTACTAAGAAGAGATAAGAGATGCAGTCCCATTATTAAATTTTCTGTCTCCACTATAGAAGCACAAATATATAATTTTTCCTAACATTTGTACAAAGATATCAACCACGCCGTCCAAATTTCTGATATCATCGTCGGGTTAGCAGAACACACGAGGGCAGTCCCAAAACTAGCCGATATAATAAAGAAGACACAAAAAAGGTGGAAAAAATGTTCTTTATTTTTCAACATAATCACTTTTTGGCTAGATAGCTTCTATACCCTCTTTATAATAAGAACTGTCAAACTCCTTAAAATAGCCATCAACCGCAGCCTCCACGTCTTCATTGTTAGCAAGTCTTTTACCACCGAGCCATTTTTTCAAGTTTGGAAATATAAAATAATCCGAGAGATCTGTTAGTAAAACTGACAAATAAGGTGCGTGATGAAGCAATTCGAACTTCGATTTATTAATTTTGGAAATCTCAATAGCGGATGTGTGAACTGGAGCGTTGTCTTAATGAAACCACACTTTCTTTTTTGCAAAATGTGCCTTTCTTCCATAGTTTTATGACCTAAACGCTACAATAAATTAGCATCGTTGATGGTTTTTCCTTGCTGAAGACAATCAATAAAAATAGCCCCATGCAGATCCCCAAAGAACAGACGCCATGACCTTGTCTGCATATGGAACCGCCTTTGCCTTCTTTGGACACGATTCGCCCATTCCCGTCCGCTGCTTTGACTGTTCCTTTGTCTCAGGTGTGAAGTAATGGACTCATGTCTCATCCATGCTTAGAAAATCGAAGCAAAAATTCGGCTGTACTACAGTGAAACAATGCTAAACATTCTACTAAAACCATTCCACGACGATGTGGTTGCTCTATTGAAAGTAAGGGCCCATCTTGCGCATAGCTTTCGCATATTGAAATCCTCGTTCAATATACGATGTACAGTACTTTTTAAAATGCCTATCATTTCAGATAGCTCACCCATCTTTTGCCGATTCAGACGATCATCCAATACCATTTTCTGAATTTTCTGTTTGTGAATTTTTTCAGCCTAGTTTAAACTCTGCTTTCCAATATTTTTTAATCGCAAACGAAGGAGCAGACTCCCCCTGGGTGGAATCCAGCTCGGGTTTAATATTGGTTTGGCTGAGGCCTTTCAAATGATAAATAATTGAAACTTAAAACATATGTCTTAGAGGGTTTCCCCTTTCTACAAACACTGTAAACAGCTCATCATCTGCCTACTAGTATCTTTCTGAAACAATAATCACACTCTTAGCAAACGGCTAAGGGACGCAGTTGGTCAAGCTGTATGATATACATATGTGTTCAATTTATTTTTATTCCATTTCTGCAAAATACAATGTCCATAAATTCTTGAGAAGAAAAACAAATACGGCAGTGCCCTTACTGGGCACAGCGAATTGTCAAGCATAAGTTTCTTCACTAGTCATCATCTGAATTAATCTTATCACAAATTTCTTATTAAATTAATCGTCTTCAACACTTCTGCCCGGTTACTCACAGTTGAAACATGAAAAACTTAATTATTTATGTAATTAACAAATAAACTCATTGAGAAGTATGAGGAAGAACAAAAGAAAAAAAAAAACAAAAAAAACAAAAACAAGAAAAAAATGAGTACTCATCACCCTCAGAAACTTTTAGGGAATTAATCCTGAGTTAGTCAAAAGAGATTTTGTTCCTTCTCGCTACAGACACGTGCAAATGTCCATTCCCAACAACAATTTCGACAGTTCAAAGAAAGACGAAACAGATCAAAATAAAAACTTTTTTCAAATGAAGGAAACCCTGACAAATGTGTCCTAAGGAATTAATGTGTATTTGAAAGAGGGTGATCCGACGATAATGACTATTTTAATACACTACCATATGAATAATTTGAACATGCATTGCTGTTGATTTGGCGATTATCCATATGTGGTTGAAGACGATGCTGAGTTAGTATAACCCAAATTATATTTAGGAACTAATGACAAAGATTATGATTTGAATAAAGGAAATGATGTTTTACATTGATTCTTAGCCGTTTTATGTAAATTAAGAATGTTGTCGATATTGAACGGTTCGAATACCTTACCTAAATTGGCTTTATAGAAAGCTATGACATATAAGCAATTTTACCTAAATCATTCCGTAATTTAACTGGCTACAAAAAAATAAATTCTACTATAACACATATGTAACTCTTTTCGAAATTGGGTTTCGTTTTGAATTGCCGTGAGTGATGATTCACCTTTTTCGAAATTAAACAAATTTAGTTTATTATATGTTTACGTCAACCTGTTTGGTTGCTTTTGTTTATTTGTTAATTCTTGCTTATTTCAACACTTGCTTTGTTGCGGACCATCACTTAACTAAATGTAAAAACTTATAATTACTTATAATTACTTAAGGTAGGTTAATGCTTCTCGCTCGCTGTCTGAGAATTTGCAACGTTTGCATTTTCCCAGTGCAAGTGTCGGTGTTCACTCGAACCGGACGTAGCTTGACGAATTCGATCCGCAGACGCTACTATTGCAGACGCATTGTCAGCAATACTTCGTGTGAACAATTTGTCGCAAGAGTTACGTGATAACTTATACATTCTCTATGTGAAAAATGCATATAAATATTTGCAGTTAATACTCCTTAAAGAAATTAGCAAATTAGTAAGTAGTTAAGAGTGAGTAGAATAACATAAGGTCCTAAGCTTTTAATCCAATCTCATTTACAAATCTTTTTCATTTACCTGCTTCTCGGAAGAGCCCATCGAACCCTATAATGATTCGGTAGCAAATGGAGTGTCTGTTTGTGTCAGTAACGTGTTCATAAATATACTTTTTACAAATGGCGTTCACCTCGACGTGCCGACCAACATTTCAAGTTGTTGAGCAGGACAAGAAAACACTGATTTTGGGAATCGATATCGAATTGCAGGTTGTTTTCAGGGGGCAAAAACTATAATAAATGAATTGAATGTGGGATATAAGGAAACTTTTTCTAATTTGGTGCCTTCAGAGACACTTCTCGTCTTCATCGAGTCTGTTCACACAAAAATGTGATTTCACAATCACTCTCTATAGGTATATATTTATTTGTTTACAATTTTCCTGGAAAAAAATCTCTTTATTTACAGGACGTCTTATTTACTCTTTCCTTTAAAAACAATCGTGTTTATCTATACTTTTCGTAGGGAAAATTGTCATTAGTAGCAGTTCGTATATAAAACGTCAATATTGACGCTTTTCGCATAATAAAACGTCTTTAATTATACTCTTCTTAAGGAAAACTGTTTTTATTTACAAAAGCGTCTTTATTCAAGTCTTTCTTATAAAGAAACGTATTTGTTGGGACTTTTTCTACAAAAAATCTGGATTATTAGCAATTCGTATAATCGGTATTGACACTTTTTGTAACGAGAAGATGCTTTACGCATGTTTCGAAGAGAAAATGACAACTTTCGTATAGAAAAGTATCTTTACTAACATCTTTCGTAAAGAAGGAACTTTATTCACACTTTTCGTAAAGAAAAGTATGCATTGCTACCGAGTGATTGACAACTGTTGCTAGCAGGATGTTGCTCAAAGGCATAGAATTAGTCTATCTTT
The DNA here is from genome assembly GCA_019455685.1 of Philornis downsi. NCBI lineage: Eukaryota > Metazoa > Arthropoda > Insecta > Diptera > Muscidae > Philornis > Philornis downsi. The sequence goes on along the minus strand of JAHXMU010000683.1, from coordinate 3,342,392 downwards.
CCTAACGTCCACCGAAAAACAATCCTTTACAAATTTATGTGGTTCCATAAAGAAAAGCTAATTTCAGGAAACTGTGCAAACTTTTGATTCCCAATTATAATGACAATTTTTTGTGAGATCACAGAAAATGGGAAGTTTACGAAACATACAAATGATAGGATAGGACAATACCAATAGATAAGATAGTTGTAACTGACTTCAGTATTTGTGTTATATAAAGTTTAAACATAATCATGCCCTTAACAAAAACGGTAAAATTCATCGAAAATATTTGTTTTTTTTTTCAATTTTGGCTACTCTGGAAAAAAGACAAGTATTATATTATGACGGAAATTTAGTTATGGAGGTATAGAGAAAGCAGATATTACTGAGAGGTCGTTATTATGAGTTGCTTGCGTTCTCTCTCTATAAAACGATTTGTTGAATTCGTTCATCATTAATCGAGTAATTAGGGCATTATTTATTCGTCAGACAAACTGTAACCAACAGCAAAACCAGGCATTTTTTGACCATAGCAATTTTTGAGGTCGAAATTAAAAAGACTTAAATTTGACAAACATGAGACAAACATAAGAAAACTCTTTCCAAACATGTTTTACCTGATCACCAGTTTGGGCCCTCTTATATTACCCAGTAATAAGTTGATCAAATGTACAGAAACGAATAAACAAATCTGTTGAAGCGCCGTACAAATGCATATTTTTTGAGTTCATAAAGCTTAGTCCTAATAACAAAAAAGCCACATGATTAGGCATTTATCGAGTATATATCGATATATGTATATGTAGATGATTTTGTGAATGTGGGTAATGCTACCGATACCGACACTTCTTTTTAGATTGAGAAAAGTACACTCACACGTAGAGGATGAAAGGAAAAAAGAAGTGGACAGGCTCAAAGAAAGATTGGCAACGTAAATTTAGCGGGGCCTGACATCCGCAGTGGTGTGGGCGGTGTTTCGACTCACCAATATTAAGCGGGCGTGTTAAAATCGGCTTCATCTTATGTCGATTTGTTCTATTTTCCAAACGGAAGACCTTATTTTGTATTTTGTAGGAAAAGGGACAATTTTTCCAAAATTTTATTTAGTTTTTTTCAATTCGACACAGTTGTGACTGTTTGCGAACACGTATCAACATATCACACGAAAAATGGTCGCGCCAAAAAAATGATATATTCTCATACTTGATAAATCGATTTACTGTTTTTTTTTTTTTTTTTTTTTGGGAAAACTCGTAGAAAAAACAGACACGGAGACCCCTTAAAAGTATGACTTGGTATGGCTCTTTCCAACATGTATTCGACAACAATAGTCTTTAAATCATAACTAAACGGTACAAATGTTAAAAAAAAAAACTCTGGAAATGTCCATTAAAATGAAGCTGAAACTCATTTCTTGTACTTATGCATATAAGACGATTTTATTTCTAATTTCAGCTTAGACCCTATTAAACACATACGAGTATATGATTCATGTTCGCTGTAAAAATATAAATTGATCAGCCAACCATCCATTCGCACGTCCATTGCGATCACGATAGAGGTCGCTCCGCTTGTACCTGATAGAGTGTCGGACGAGCGTTTCTGGTTGTTACGTAATAAGAAAATGAGACTACTCCCCATCCCATGGTGGTCCCTCCATCTTTTGAAAAATATTTCTTTTATAATACTTGTTTTAGTAATGATAAATAACTTGCAGCTATCTGGAAATTTCAAAGCTCTATAATCTTTTTAATCTTCAGATTCCCACCCCTCCCCCCAAAATTGTTCTTATCAATAAAATATAACATTTATAAAAATAACTGGACCATTAATTGTCGACCTGATTGTGCAATAATTCAAACTCTTTCATAGAATATTTTGCCACAGATATTCAACCGCAGCAGACATGAACGGACAATCACTCCCATCTGCATATGCAGGTAGATCGAAGGACATCACTAAATCATTTCCCGAAAGAAATGATGCTGACACTGACTTTCTTTGCTTGAAACATAAATCATTCCCCGTTTTCTGTGTAGGGTATTATCACCAAGTAAAACGAAACCGGTCATTTTGGATCAAAGCATGTAAAAATTTTCAGACAACGCCAAGCCAAGAACACTCTTAGAAAAATAAACATCAAATGCATAAATCCCATTATGGGCCCACACTTACGCCAGTGCTTGCGAGATTGAGTGAAGAGAAAGGACGAACGAAAAAGAAGCTATAAAAACTTACAATATTGAAATGGGATGTAACAGACAAATACAAAAATAATTTATTATAATTGCTTTGGTTAGCAGAAACAAGTAATGCAACAACAATGGCAACAATAACAAAAAGGCCAGTACAACCTTTGGACCAATAAAACAGACACACACACACTTTCGCCCATCGAGGACACATATAGAATATGTGTCTGCCAACCCGTGGACACCTACACTAAACAAATTCAAATTGAATAGAACTCCAAAATTCTTGGTAAGTGGGAATAGAAGGGGAACAGGGTGTGCTATAGATTTGCAACAATATAAAATAAAACAAAGTGATAAAATTGAATAGGAGAGTGAAAAAAACAAAAGTTCCACGTAAATTTGGAAAGGTGAGGTAAATGCGGTAATTTTCAAAAATTATTTGCTGAACAGGCCATGTGTCGAAAACATCAGACAAGACATCGGCGTTTAATTGGTTCATTTTGTAGTATATTTGCGCCCTGAGAAATTTCCCATATCTAAATATGGATTCACAAATACCCTAATCTATTTTTTGTTTTAGAATTATCATACTGCGGCCAGCGGATTACAGAAAATTGAAAAAGGCTGCATGAAGTAGCCTATTGTTTCCGGTTACAATGATTTGCAAATCTCTGTGAATATTTTACATAATATTGTACCTTAATGTGTGTTAAACATTTTAAGCTTTCTAAACTTATATTCCACTATAATGCTTAGATCTTGCCATTATGTATGATGTCATTTGAATGATCGCTCCTAAGCTGCAGCAGTGGATCCTTTTAAGGTTCCTTCAACGTCGTTTCCGAAAAATTACGGTCCAATAACACCTCCAGGTCGTAATGCCAAACAGTCACTTTTGTGGATGCAAAGCTTTTCCACAATCAATTCTGGGTTCTCCGAGCCCCATATGCGACAATTTTGCTTGTTGACCTAACCAAGGAGTGAGAAATGAGACTTCATTGCTGAAGAAAATTTTGTTCTATTTAAAGCTCATGTTTAAATCACCAATTTAGCTGAAAATTTTACGTTCATCGGCTGAAAAGTTCCATATTCATAATTGGCGAAACTTTCACTAAATAAATGATATTTCAGATAACAGATATTTGACAGCCAGACCTGCACCACTAAATGTTGGTTTTGGTAACAAATGTTGCATACGGAGCAAATTGGAGAATCTTTTATTGTGATCTATATTGAAATCTCACAATGATGATAGGAATAACGGTAGGTTAAAACACGGCTCGCGATTCGAAAAGCTTGAAAAGTCATTCCTCTAAATAAAGTTCGCATTTCGAGCTGGAAAATAATCAAGTGATTTAATTCCGCTACCTACATAAATCTTATATATATAAAACTGTTGCGTTACTGATTGACTCACTCAGTCAGTCAATCATTCCGGTGAAAATCGTTATTTAAAAAATAGGTTAAAATGGGGCATATTTGGTACTATGGCCCGACTCATATTCAATGTTCCGCTTCTGGAGTAGGTACGCGATAAAAAGATATTTTTCAAAACCCAAAAAAGAGGTAAAATTACCAAGCTTGGTGCCATCGCCTAGCTTAAGCAACTAGACCTACAACAACGAAAATTTGTGTCCATATCACGCTTCTAGAGTAGAAGTATACATAGAGTAAAACGTATCAAATCCAACACGATCCCCAGCTCAAACTGTTACGTGCAAGACCACGAAAATTACTGTTCATATTCATCTTACAGACTAAATACGCTACATGTAGGAAGCTTCCAAATTCGTGTTTTTGCGGGTAACAACTTGTTAGAAAGGGATCACAACGGTACCTCTGCTCAGAATTGGACTCGAAGTAAGAATATATTTTCCAAAAATGATACTATTTATTACCTACAATAGACGCTTTAATATATAGATTCACAAAACTACATCATAGGCGCACACCAAGCTACCAAATTTTTCGAAATTCATACTTTTAGGAACAAAGCTGATAGGGATGAAAGAAAACTGGTATCATCTCAAAAGGAATTTGAAATGAATCATTGCCTTGAGACAACCGGTAGCCATTGTTCGTTAACGACATTTTGCGTCCAAAATTACGTTGCGATAAATAGTTGTAAAAGCGGGTTAATTATAACATGGTTTCCCATTTTGCCAATATTTAGGATATTTTTGCGATATTCGACGGTGCATTTGGCGGTTAGCCTACCAAAATATCCGATATCACTGGCCATGACATATGGCTAAAGCCAAAACCATGAGTTTGCGTCAATACAATACTGCGTATTATACTTTTATAATGCAATCACACTGAAAAAGGAATTTTTTCTTAATTCGTTCTCACAGAAGGTAAAACAATAAAGAAAATGGACGAAAATGGTACCACTGCCAATAACTAATGGTTGAAACGAGATTAGTGAAATTGGGCAATTGCAGGAATCATGTAATGGTAGCGAAGCCAAAGAATGCCGAGGAATTATTAAGAAGATCCCAAGTGGTTCAAACTGGGAATGAATCAAGCAATGATTATGATAATCTAAATATTTGAGAAAAATACTTAAGCATAGCACATATCACATTAATAACTGGAACCAGATTCCCATAACTTCGCTATGTCCTGGTCATACATATAAAGTGAATGGGAATATTCATAAGAAGTTTAATAATAAATTAAATAAAAGACTAATTTACGCCAAAAATTAATATAATTTTAAACAATTATAAATTGAACAGAAACAGCATAAGGGAAACTTGGAAATTGGTAAATGAAATTACGGGAAAGAAGAAAGGTAGTATAGATGAAACTATTAAAAAACTTTCCCAATCGATCAAGTAATAAATATAACAAAAAAAATCGCACTATCTTTTAAAGAAAATGTACCAAATATAATGTATATATGCGACATGCAGACGGTAACAGAGCCACACATAAGTGTGCAAAATACAACATACCTAGAACACGCGAATGAACAAGAAATACTTAATATATTGATAAAACTTAATGCAATTAAAAGTGCCGAGACTGATGGTATTAGAGCAATGGATCTGAAATACAATGCGAAACACCTAACGCCAGTCTTCACAGCTCTTAAAAATAAAAGTCTTAGTGACGCCATCATACCAACTACACTGAAAACAGGATTAGTCCGACCAATATTCAAAAGTGGTGAGAAAAGCGATTATAACAACTGTCGGCCAATTTCGATTCTGTCAATGGTGGAAAAACCAACTTTATGATAAAATATGACGAAAATCAAGTCGGATTTCAAAAAGGCAAGAATATAAACTAACTTCTAGGAGTTTTCTCTAACAATATATACCAAAGTTTAAGTAAGAACATGCATTGCTTAGTAAAGCATTCGTTACGATTCCACACGATAAGCTCATAGAAACATTGGAAAGAAATGGAATCAGGGAGCCATGTATTGCATGGTTCAGGAATTACGTGCATTGTAGGACTTTCAGAGTAAAAAACGAAGATAAAGTTAGCGGCAGCATGCCTTCTTTATATGGAGTCCTGCGGGGTTCAAAACTTGGCCCAATTTTATACATCATATATGCCAATGACATGATAAATTGTCTGAAAAATAGTACTGCATTTGCTTATGCTGACGACACTGCAATCATTGTGTCACATTAATGTATTACCAATTCGATTCAGACAATGCAGAATGAACTGAATGTCATAGCAAGACGGTGTCATGATAGCAGTTTAGTTATAAATGTCTCTAAAACTAAACTTATGCACGTTAAACCGCGACACATGCCACAGACGGATGTCAAAATCCAATCCAAAATTTAAATTGCCTGCATAACTCATATTTCCATAACATTGAAACGTGCTCTACTAACATCGAGTATGTAAAAACCTACAAATATGTTGGAATTTACTTAGATGAACACCTGAAGTGGAAAACACATACTGAGTGCTTGCAGAAGAAACTACGAAAAACGGCATATGCCGCATACCACCTAAGCAATTGCTCTCCGTATAAGATATGCAGACAAGCTTATTTCTCATTAGCCGAGTCATATTTAAGACACGGCATAATCACAGCAGCTCACCAAATGAAATCATCAACAGCAGGAATCAATTTATTACCAACAATACGCAACAAACTATATATAATAGTAGTCTCTACAGAAACCAGAGAACACTCAGTATAAAAACATATGCAATACAAGAATAATTAACGACACCAACTTCCTTAAATGCATTGACCATCCACAGAATACCAGGAGAAGAGTGCGAGGGAGGTACAAATTTCAAATCTTCCGAAACGACTACGGTAAAAATTCGTTTCTATTTCAAACTGAATTACATGTAAAAAAATAACAAAAGAAAAAAAAAAATAGGTCAGCTGGACTGACTTTAATGTGATGTTACTGAAAATATTGGAAATAATCAAACTTTTTTGTTATCACCTGCAGATAAGCCGTTTGGCTTCGCGCGATTAATATTAAGAATAAATAAGTGAATAATAAAATGAAAATTTCGGTAATGCAAAAAAAAAAAAAAAAATATATATATATACCCTCACGATAAACCAGATTGATCACATGGTAATTGATGGAAGCCATGCTTCTATCGCTATGAATGTGCGTATGATCAACTGCTCATATAAACTCGGATCACCACCTATTTGCACTGAAGATAAGCACTAGGTGCGTAAACTAGCAGAAATAAAGCTAGCTTAACGATGTCTAGCTTTCTTTTCAGACACATAGTGTCGATATATTGCTCACTCGAAGACGACTGCCCCAAAAGCCGTTCTTCGGTTTCAAAAACCGCGTTCAGACAATCGACAAAATAATGAAAAATATCGCGTTGTGTCTGAGGAAAATGATACGAGTATATTGCAAAGATGGCAACACTACAATATGAGGGTATAGCAGAAGAACAAATATATAAGAAAATACGGGGATATTTTGTTTATCGCTTATAAGACCTTGTCGATTGTGGTATGTGAACCATCAAAGCTCATTTCATCTGACCTAATTTGATTTTCTTGAAGGAGTTTCAGACCTGACAAATCGGTAATTGATGATATTCACGTTACGAAATTACCTGGTGAAGAAAAACACTAAAAACAAATCTACACATACCATCTTTTTGTTGACTTAAATAAGAAAATGACCAATCGTGCGATCTCTTCAACGTGCTTTTGAAGGTTATTAAGAAAACTGCCATAGACATAACTTGTTCTACCTCTAAAAGAACTCACACGTTTGTGGTTACTGTATTTGTATCACTGGCAGAGAACTGCGAGAAGTTACTGCAGTCTTCACAAGCACTAGGAAGTAGTTAGCAAAAATATGTCTGGCTATAAGCATCCGTTTGGATTACTGTGTGAACACTGATAACTATGTATAAGTTTTTCAGTAGTGGACGATTTCGTCTACCAGACATCCACCGTTAACTGACGTTGCCAAACTGTGACACCAGTCGAAGCCGGGCAAGTGATTTAATGACACAACACTAACTTGTTCTAAATATTTACAAAGCTAGAAATTGCTTTAGTAAAGAAGGAAATATGCCGGACGTCCTAAGGACGTCAAAGTAACGGAGCGACTATCATCAAAATTTCAATTACAAAAAAGATAAATAAAAATTTTCATATGATAAAAAAAGTAGTGATTCAGAAAAGGAGCACGACATCACCCACATATTCAACACACTTAACGGCCATATCTCATGAATCATTCGACACTTCGCTTTTGGTAGAGAAGCCCGTTTAAAGAAAAACGTTATAGTGTCAAAAGCACGGGATTGATTCAAACAGAAATTTGACCTAAAGTGTAGTAAAAGCGTCATAACACCGGCAGCACAAAGATTTACATGACCTTATCTCATAAATTATTAGAGATATTTTCAATTTGGAAAACACACAGGTAGGGATAATCATAATGGACCAAATTTGATTAAATTTATACCAAGTTGTTGGCCGAATTTAATTACATGACAAATATTTGCAATGCTGACTACTCCGACCAGGTTCTGTATTAGGTGAGCAATTGAGTAATACCGCAGTTTTACAAAGTACTTTTTATCAGACTACACGGAATATGTTATTTTCCATAAAAAAAATAAACAACATATCATCATAAACTGAATCAGAATAAAAATTATTTCTGGTTTCGTTTGGCTTGTGTGAATCAGAATCAGAACAAATTGCAGTTTATTTTCAGATGTATAAATCAGAATCAAAATTCAATACAATTTTGATTCGTAGACTTCGATTCATCGAAGTTCCGATACGTGAAGACATGTTAGTTAACTTGTTAAATCCTTCCTACACATTTTCATTTCGACAAGACCAAGTCGTTCGGCAATATTATGAGCTGCTGAAATTTGTCTGAGTTGGTGTGAACGATCTAATACAAACATGAACCTCATTTGACTACTTTGGGGGTGTAGCAAAACAATGGTTATTTTCCGGATAGTGCAAAAACACATATCGATGGCAACTTAGTGTAAACTTGGCTTGCTCATTGATTTCTTAAAACAGACATACCCCTGGGTTTCCAAACCCTCCAAATCCACATCGATTAACTCAACCCACTTTTTTCACTGGCCACACAAAGTAATCCGGTGTGAGACTGTATGTATGAGGTTTGGCTTTCAAGCTCACACATAGGCGTTCCTCTTGCCAAATTAAATGAATTGAATAAATAGAAAGTCAATTTTTTATTTGCCTTTCCCTTAAGTCTATCCGTGTGGCTGGACGAGTTATGGCACTGTGAGGTATAGAAGCTCGAATAGCAACAACTAATGCGCCACTAACACACTCTCACATAATCGCCCATGGAAAAAATACTCCGAAATATAAACACTTGAGTCATATGGTGCGGTTAGAACGTGCAACATAAACTATGAAATTGTTTTCGGCAACAATATGCCATGGACATTTTGGTGCGGCGTGTGGCATGTGGCATGAAGTGGTGTTTGTGTGCCAGTGTGAGTACGTGTCTACGTGGTAGTATAAGTGGCGGTGAGTACAACAACTGACATTTGCTATGGACGACGGTATGTATTGGTGTGAGAATGCAAACGCTTTTTTTTATTATTATTGTTCATCTTTTCTGTGGTCACTTGGCAAATATAAACCTAAAAGTCATAAATTTTATTTAATTGGATTAAAAGCTTAAAAAATTGAAAGTAGTCATATTTATGGGAAAGTAGAAATATGAGTATGCAAAAAAGGTGGATTTTTAGCTTGGTCACAAAATATTAAAGTTACTGGAAATGCGAAAAATGTCTTAAAAATGTTAAAAAAGAGAATTACTGAAGATCGAAATATGGACCAATTAAGTGATACTAAAATAAAAAGGACAAGAGTGCGAGAATTAAGTGTTCAAAATGCTTTTTGTTTTTCGTTGTGTAATGCCAAAATATATCTTTTCCAAAACATACGCTGAAGTTTTTGTTATCCGGATAATGCGTTCCGGAAAAATTGGTACGAAATAAATTTATTAAACATTATTGAAACTTAGGTCAGGTGAACTGACTTACATATGTAGCAGTGCCAAACAGGGCGTGGTTAACTGATAGGTTGTTATCAAAAGAATACTCTGAATTAAAGCACACTAAAAAATCGAAATAGTGGCTTTCTGAAGTCCTCCGTTTGAAAAATGTGGGGAGATTACGGACTTTTGATAAATCGGTAAATTTTATGCGTGGTACCTCAAGTATTAAATACTAGTATACTAGGAATATGTAAATTAAATTATGAAAATCGTATTACAAATAGGGGGAAATATATGTATATAGACTACTACAGCTTACTAATTAGAAACCGCGGAGGAGTGATTGCATTTCGGAAAATCGTCACGTTTGTATGGAAAGTACCAGAAGGGATGTGGTGATGTAGTTCGTTTTCATTGTGAGTCAAATTAAAGTCTCAACGCGTATCAAATTTGGCTAAATTTGAATATATATAAGAATATATTGTAAAAATAGACAACTTTTTTACCAAAAAATGTGATATGCAAAAAATGTTTATTACTTCAGTCTATGAATATGGTAAATTTTGTGTGGGAGGTACAATCGTTTACAATATTCGACCATGATTTGGTAAAATATTAGGACGTAAAAATTTGCGACCGCTATCATATCAACCAGCCGGGATGTCAGATTCAAAAACTCATGGTCAGAAAATAAATGGTACTTTCTGCACTTCCTTCTGGATGAAGTTGAAGATATAAAATGATTCCGCATAGCTTAAAATCAAGGAGAAAAAATTGAATCAAAATCGATTAAAAAATCGAAGATACCAAAAATTTGACATCTATTAAGTTTCTGGTTTTGTTCCACAGAGCCACATGGTTATTATACATGACAGCTGACATAGCAAAGCTTGTTTATAAATAATTGATCCTTTGGAGTAATTTTTAATTGGCGCCTTACCAAATATAGAAAGCAGGATTTTCGGCACATTTTAATTTTTTTTTCAGTAGGAGAGGTAAAAAGGGCTGTTCACGAAAGAGAGAGATTATCCGATGTATATGGAGATGTGTTGACAGAGATGTGAAGATGTGTTTCCAAAACTGGTTTGCACAACATACGAACTTAATTCTGATATTATGAATGCATCGTGTTTTAAGAAAAAGTCACAATAACATCGTTCAGAGACTAAATTTGGCCAATTTGTCCATTTCCGATAGTTCCAAATGCCTAGATTTGAATTCAAATCATTTTCTTACGAAAAGAAAGAATGAAGCGCATTTTCACTGGGGACGAGATATGAATTATTAACAATATTAAATGCAAGAGGTGACTTGGTAAAAAATATTCCGGTTCAAAGCACTTTGAAAGCCGATATACATCAGAAAAAGGCTATGTGCCTGTTTAGCAGAATTCCGAAGGAATCTTTTGGTTTCTGAACTTCTAGCAATATAGAGATTAACTTTGGTATGTATTGTCATTATCTGAGTACATTAAATTGAAGAAACTATTTTATGATCTCTTAACAATTTGGTTACTCGTCAAAAGTTTTTACAGCTTGGATGGAACGAACTGCCAAACACTCAATATTCTCCAAATAGTGAATACTACTTGCTCCAGTCTCTGGAAATATTTTCAAGACGCTAAAACTTTTACCCCAAACAAGCAGGTCTTAAAGAGGGTCAGTTTTTGTCAGCAAAAAACTAAAATTTTATGACCTTCTCCCAGAAAGATGGAAAAAAAGTGTGAGTTATGTATGTTTATATAATACAGGGTGGCACACCAATTGTCCTACAATACGAAATTCAAATAACTTTTTTCGTAATCAATTTATTTCATTTATTTTTTTATTGTATATAAGAATTAATATAACTTATATAACTAATTGGTTTAGAAGATGATAGACCGTAAATGATACCCATATTTTTCACGCTATGCGACATCTGATCAGAAAATTATTCGCTGCGGCCTGAAGGGTTGAAATCGGAATCACCTCAATTATTGTTTTCATGGACTGTACACCTCTTGATTGACATTACCTCCGTCGAGTCAGCTGATCTTGGGGGCCAGCGAAAAGTGGAGTTTGTGGATATTAATTTGTCTGAGAATTTTGGCTGGAGCTCCACTATAACCAGTCTGGCTATATGTGCAGTTGTTTCATCTTGCTGGAACAAAATGTTGTTGAAGTGGACGGAAAACTTGCATTTCTATTTACTAGAACATTAGAAGCAGGGTTTCAAAGAGCAAGGGTAGTGGGTCTAAAGTTTCATAAATATAAATGCAAGTTTTTTAGAAATGAAATAAAGTTCTTAGGTCATATTTTTTATAATGTAGGGGTGAAGCCAGGTGATGAAAAAATTAAGGCGATTTTAGAAATGTCAAATCCAAAAAATGTTAAAGAGATGCAGCGATTTTTAGGTATGATTAATTTTTGGGTCCATTTATAAAAAATCTGTCTTCGAAAAATCAAAAATTAAGAGAGTTGTTAAAAAAGGAAGTTCAATGTCATTGGTCTTCAATGCATGATGAGGAATTTGAATTTCTAAAGAGGGAGTAAACAAGAGCTCCAGTACTTTAATAAGGATAAATAACTAATATTATCCGTAGATGCCTCAAAGTTTGCTTTGGGGCTACCATTTTGCATGGAGGACAACCAATTGCTTATCCATCGTGTTCATTGACAGAGTGTCAGAGAAATTATGCTCAAATTGAAATAGAACTTTTTGCGATACTGTTTGGTTGCACTAAATTTCATCAGAACATTTATGGGTCGGAAGTATTTGTTGAAAGGGATCATAAACCTTTAGTTACTCTCCTTAATAAACCTCTTTTTAAAATTTCACCACGTCTTCAACGTTTTATGTTGCGGTTACAGTGTTACAATTTATCAGTCAAATATAAGCCCGGCAGAGACTTAAAAATTGCTGATACATTGTCTAGGGCTCCTTTGACGGACACTACATTGCCTGAAGTCGATAAGGAGATAGGTATTCATAGATATTTTATTGCTTCTCGTACGTAGTAAGAAGGATAAAACATTTGTAAAAATTTTGGGCTATGTAAAGTTCGGTTGGCCAGATTGTCAAAGCAAACTTGAGGATGACATTAAGCCATATTTTGAAAATGGCTTAAAAAATAATCAAATTTAGATTCCAAAATTTAAAAGGAAAACAGTTTTGAATAAAATTCATGAGGGCCATATGGGAGTATTAAGATGTCAAAATCTTGCTCGTCAATTTGTTTATTGGCCGAATATTTATAATGAAATTGAGGATATGGTTTCGAATAGTGAAATTTGTTTAAAGTGTCGGAACTCAAATTGCAGGCCAGAATTACTACCTCACGAGATAGTTGACATACCGTGGTACAAGGTTGGATGTGATCTTTTTGAATTCAAGAGCAAAATATACTTACTTGTTGTGGATTACCATTCCAATTTATTGAAATTGACATTCTCAACTCAGGTTATAGCAGTCCTATTCTAATCGTAAAATTGAAGTATATATTTGCGAGACATGGTATTTCAACGATTTTAATTTTCAATAATGGTTCTCCTTTTAATTATAAGGACTTCAAAATATTTTGTCATGACTGGGGAATAGAACACAAGACATCTAGTCCTTACTTGCCGAGATCTAAAAGGGGATTTGCCAAGCGCATCTGAGTTGTTAATGTCCAGAAAGTTGCGTACAAAAATTCCATCTATTGCTGGAAATGTTGAATCTAAATTGGTAAACAGGGGAACAAAGCTATGTTTCAAAAGACACCGCAAAGCTGCTGGTATCCTAGCAAAATTGTTGAGGTTTGCAAGGAGCCAAGGTCATTCGTTACATTAGATGAGAGTGGGTCAACATTTAGAAGTCATGAGCATATAAGGCAGGCGACTGAAAAACGGGAAAGGGAAGAATATAATCATTGTATCGATTGTGAAAATATTTATATGGAAAATACTAAGGAAAATGAAAGAGTTCAAAAAAATGTTGATTCCAAAAATCAAAAAAGGGACTATTTTGTTACTCGATAGGGCAGGATTATAAAACAGCCCGATCGGCTCAATTTGTACATTTATTACTTATCATATAATGGTTAATCCTTATTGTAATAAGTTATTTACTTGTATATATTTGTATTAACTATTTTTTATTTCTAATTTTAAAATTATTTACAATTTAATCATTGTGTGTAAAAGGGAGATTTTGTATAAGTTAGCATACTTAATTACATTTAATACGCTATGCATCATTTAGGTCACCTTTATGTTTATGTACGCTTATGTTCCATTTAGGTAGGCTAATACGCTTGACTTGTAATTAGTTGATTAAGATTTGGTAAACAAAGAGATCAGTGATTAAAAGACGAACTGGTAAACAACCTGTGTTATACTTAACCACGTCAACATCTTTAAGTAACAGTTCCCATTGACATTGACATTACGTTCGAAGCACGATTCGTGTGCCACGCTGTATTACACATATTTCGTTTTATATAGTTTTACGAGTGTCAAAAAAAAAAGAAAAATTATTTTCGAAATATTACAGTATATACTTTAGTCTCCACTTTTCTTGTAGAATAAAGTATTTAATCTATGAATGCATTTTTTTTTTTACATTTAGTTTTAGATTGTAGTTTTTCAATAACTAAAAAATGCATTACTTTTATTTAATTTGAGTTTTCAATATTTGATTAATTAGTTCAATATTATAGATTATCAATATTGCTATTCATTACAACTCTGCTTTCATTCTGGAATAGAGAACTTTATTTGTGAGAGTGACTTGTTGTCATTTTTCCCATAAATGCTGTGCGCGGGTATTAAAAATGTTGAAAAGCACCATTTTTACGAACAAACCAGTATATTTCGACATGGAATTTGTGACAGGAGTTTGGACGTGTCAGAAGTCCATTTATCTAACCATGGATGGGTACAATATCCAGCACACTATAGATCACAAGTGGGAAATATCATCGGTGTTCAAGAAAAAAATGCTTACACCAGAACTGAATCCAACAATGTAATAATGAGAATTTGCAGTATTGATTCAGCAATTGCACTACTCACTCTTTAATTTTAGCACATATCGTATATTTGATAGTAGTTAACAGTTATTGAAAATGCTAAATATACGAACTTTCACTGGAAAAAGGGGCAAAATCTATTTATTATGAATAAAAAAAGAGCATTGGCGCTAAAGTTCACAAATGTCACAATTGAGATAAATTGGCCCAGTCGGAAGAGACCGTAAGAATTAGAAAACTATTTAGTATCCTTTTTTAGAATTTTTATAACATTTTTATCACTTATTCACGAACTAAAGCTATGCTTATGCTTATTAATAGATTCCAGCAAGGTTTTGGAATCCTTTAATGGATCTCTTGTGCAATAGAAGAGGACGTTTTAGATTTTCCCACTTGTCTGTCGATATATAAGACAAAGTGTCACAAGTAAGTCTAATTAACCCAGGAGAAAAGTAAGAAAGAAAGAAAAATGGACATCTTCTACTTTCCATGACCTTGCTAATATTAGAAATGGGCTGTATATTAGTTTATCAAGGTAATCCAATGGATTTGGAGTAAATCTAACCTTTGGAAAGTCATTATTTTTATGATTTCTTTTTTCAAATATTATTACTATTTACTCGTTAATTAACAAAAATATAGAATGGTATTCGATAGAAGCGGGAAGGAAACACCCCAATATTTAAACTTTCATAAATAACCGTCCTATTTATGGCATGGTTATTCAATAATACAACAAATAAAATACAAAAATAAGATACGTCGCTATATTATTTATGAGAAGAAATAGTTTTTGACAGACCAACAGAGTGCCCGCTTGTCTGGTGAGCCTATAAACTTCGAGCCGGCCGAATCTTGTGTGTCCGTCCCAACTTTGCAATTGTCTACTTGTTTCACATTGATATGTGATCTTTATTTCTGTTCGTCATACTAAAAACATTTTTGTTAGTCTTACGCGTCAATTGAATTTTGTTTCCCTCGAGAGAGAGGAAGAATATTTCTTATTTCTCTTTGAGAAATCATTTTTTTCTGAAAATTTCATTGGACTTGAAATAAATTGGACCTGAAATAATGAAACAAATAAAACTAATTTCGGTCACTAAAAGTAATCTGCGGAGAGAGCAATTATAAAAGTCCTCACAAACCGACAAAAAGCAGATATCTTAATAAAGTAATTTTTTGGCAATACTTGTTTGTAATTCCTGATCATACACAGCAAGATGACGACATTCCGGCTGATGACGACAAGAAACTCACTAGGATGACTTGTAAGTAATTTTTATATAAATCCAACAGATCACAACTGAGCTTTGTATGTTTCCATATACTCAGTAATAAACGCTTTCTCTGTGAACGCATCAGAAGCATTAAGAAAGGAAGTTATGTAAAATCTCTACATAATCCCCAAATCTATCTCCATAGAAACATACGTCTAAAGTCGCTGCCATCGTATTCATACGAAAAGTCAAAAGTTGATGCACTAAACGATGTTAATCAATCAAACTCACCTTGTTCTCAATAATTCATCATGCAAAATTCCACATTTCTTTGTGCCCCTCCAACACATGTTTGTGTTCGTACACACTGTAATAAAGAATTAATTCCGCACTGTCAAAGTATAACAGATGAAACTTTTAGGGAACAACAAAGCATGGTAGAGGTAACAAAACAACAATATAACACAAAACAATTTAATATTATATATAATTTATGGGAAAATATACATCTTCACGCGAAGATCTCGTGACAATAACACATAATGGCTCTGTGTCAAAAGTTTCGCTGAAAGTGTATGTGACATTCATGTTTCCGTTGTTATGTCGTACCTCGACGCAACAAAAGGAAACGTCAAAACGAACCACAGAAAAGTCAAACAAAATGAAAAACAAACACAAAAGAAATAATTGAACCCTTATATTTGGTGGGATTTTCTTAGGTGTTTTTGTTTTTCTTTTCCTTTTTTATTAGCAAAGAAATGAAAAATTATTAGTACTCCTTTGTGGAAATTACCACGCTAACAGATATAAAGTGAAAATAATGTATTGCATTAGGGAAACATTTCAAGGTAAATGTGACAATTACAGAGAGTTAAGGTGTAAAAACTTATGTAAATTATAACCCAAATGAGAACTAGGAGCATAAGTTATAAATTTGGGTCGACACAACCATTGAAGTGGCTGCTTTGTTTTAGATTGTGTGTATGGGAGAAGGTCACTAAACTTTAAAATGACAACGAGATATACGTTATGGCATTACAGTCAATCCACCACAAATGAATTATCTTCAAGCATGAACGAAATATTATGGGCAAATAGAAGGAATTTATTAGGTATTATAAATGTGAAATAAGATGCCGATTATTGCAACAAGGTCAGTAACAATTCGAAGAATAACAAACTGAAGGTCAGGAAGCAAATAGTATTACAAAAAAAAACTCTCTCGAGAAAATATAAAACGACACCAGCATATTAACTTCAATCAGGTGAACTGTCTTATAAAAATCATATGCTCTTTTGCCGGAATTTAGCTTGCTTGTGATGTGATGTGGATGCAAGATAAAGATATGGGATACCTATAATAATCTATTTATATAATCTGTCAAAAAAGTTCAAAAATTTATCAGTCAAGAAGATCGCTTAAAAGGGTTTTCAAAATTATTTTTGCCGCTAAGCTGGCACAACTGAGTTTGAGAGCGATCTGTCACTTAGCTTGTTTACACTGCTCAATTTTGATAGTTCAACTGCTTTGCAATTTTGGGAAATGACTAAACGTACCGCACAAGACCATTGCCACAAATTTTGAGTTTCTAATAGTGCACTATGGGGCCCACGATAGGTTTTTGCGCAAAAAGTACATTTTTTAAGTCAAACATTTGAAAAAAAAAAAAAAAATCATGACGAGATGCCGAGCTGTCAAAGTTGTCATGTTTTGCTTTGTTACATTTTCTGTAATTCAATCATAAACAAACAACAAACGAATTTTGGTCGTCAAACAAACACTTTGAAGATTATACAAATTTTGTAAAATGGAAACCACTTGTAAAGGTATGTTATTAAAAATTTAAAAAAAAGTAATATGTGGTAAATAATATTTTGTATCAACAAGTGTTGTCTTTTTTGTGCAGGTTTTGTTGTCGTCCACAGGTTCTTTGGAGCAGAACTTTGTTTATTGGAGTTTATTAGTGAAAAAATGTATGTGTGAGGAAAGGTAATAATATGTACTATAATTTTTTAGAAAAATGATCTGTCCCAATCTGCCGTTTTTTATAATAATTTATTTCCAGATGATGTAAAACTTAAAAAATTTGATATTTTTAACTTTTGGTTGGAAAATAATAGAAACCCATTAATGGCATCAACTGGATTTCCGCGAATTTAAATAGAAGTCTCAATGAAAACTGTATGACCAAAGTGAAAAATCAAATTAATAATTTCTGCGCACAAGCTAACCAAAAGTGGGTTAAAAACCGGAGGACCACGAAGCGTTTTTTACAAAATGAAAGAGTGTGGTTATCTCATGAGACTGTATTCAAACTATTAGAAAGTGATGTTTCAAAGAAAAAAGGTCGTCCTTATGTGGGTTATAGCAAGGGAAGTGAGCGACAAAAAAGAAAAATGGCTTCGGAAGTGTCGTCCGAACAAGGAAATGATACCAAGCTATTGATTCATGCTGCTTCTATTTCAGCTAATTTATCAAAAAAAAAAAATGATTTGAATTTTATTTTAAAGAAAGCTGCCTTGTCTCCATTTGAACCAACTGGAATGAAAAAAAAATAATTTCTAATGAGAAAATGCCATTACCGCTCTCCCCTGAAGAAGCATTAAGCTTTTTGCTTGAGAATAGTTTAACAAGACAACAATATACAAACATAAGAGAGATGTGTAAGTCAAGAAACTGTGATATTTTCCCCAGTTACAAAAAAATTGTAGAGAGCAAGTTGGAATGCCGACCCGATGGACTTACGGTAACGGATTCACCAGCACATATTCCTCTCCAAAGTTTAGTTAATCATGCAGCAAAAAGAATTTTGTCATACCAGGAAGAAGTCCTAATGCGAATGGATGAGGTCAATGAAGTCAATTTTATTTTAAGTTACGGTTTCGACGGTTCCACAGGACAAAGTGCATTTAAACAAATATTTAACAGCAATGCCCCGGAAAGTTTACATAACTCGCTCTTTGTAACCTCAGTTATACCATTAAAAATAGTCGCATCAAGTAACGTAATCGTTTGGAATAACCATACTCCTCAATCTGTCCGTTTTTCCCGACCACTTAAAATTGAATTTATAAAGGAAACTAAAGAGCATATATTGAAGGAAAAATCAAATCTGGATGTGCAAATATCAAATATTAAGCCTTTGGAATATTATATGGTAAACGGTAGAAAGATAACTGTAAAGTATGAGCTTATTTTAAGTTTAATTGATGGAAAAGTGTTGAACGTACTTACGGGAACAAAGAGTACTCAGTCGTGTCCAATATGCGGTGGAAATCCGAAACAGTTTTTGACCATAAAAGATTTAAGCTCATCGGTGTTTCAGCCAAATCGAATGCATGAAATATGGTATAAGCCCATTACACGCCTGGATTCGATGCTTTGAATTTGTCCTTAATCTTTCAGATAGACTTAATATTAAAAAATGGCAAATTCGGAGTGCTGAGGACAAACTTCTTATGCTAAAGAGAAAGAGTGAAATTCAAGAACAGTTTTGGCAATAAATGGGCCTTCATGCCCATAAGCCAAAAACTAATGGGAGTGGCTCCACGAACGACGGCAATACGGCACGAAAAGCATTTTCCAATCCGGAATTATTTTCTTCTATATCCAACA
The DNA here is from genome assembly GCA_019455685.1 of Philornis downsi. Taxonomy (NCBI): domain Eukaryota; kingdom Metazoa; phylum Arthropoda; class Insecta; order Diptera; family Muscidae; genus Philornis; species Philornis downsi. The sequence continues at coordinate 3,322,914 of JAHXMU010000683.1, read as the reverse complement.
TTAATATCAAACTTTTAAAATATTTGCATATAATTCTTATCACAATTAACTCTGAATTTGAAATAAGTGTCGACAACTTGAAAAAATTTTGCAGTGAGACTGCAGATATATTTTTTAAAAATTATGAATGGTACCCAATGTCAGCGACCTTACATAAAATTTTGGCACATAGTTATCAAGTATTGCAAGCGTCAATCGTACCTCTCGGATGCGCTGGTGAAAATGCTTCTGAGGCGAGAAATAAATTTTATAAAAAGGACCGCTTGGAGCATGCACGAAAGGATTCTAGGGAGCATAATATAATAGATGTTTTTATCAGGGCCCTCGATTCTTCTGACCCGTTATTATCAAGTATATATCTGAAAAATCGTCTTTCAAAAAAGAGAAGTTTGCAGCTTCCAAGAGAAGTTATTTCTCTTCTAAAGATTCCTGAAATCCCTGAGTATCAACTGCCAAGTACTTCAAGTGCAGCTATAAATGAAGATATTTCAGATTCTGAAGAGGACGAAGAGGATTCATTTCATTTTAATGTCGAATTAGAAGTTGTTGAAACAGAAAAGTGTCAAGTAAGAATTAATTACAAAAGACAATATTTTGTACGTATTAATTAAATTTTCTGTTTTTAAATTGATTCATGATACCTTGCAATCCAAACACCCAGTATGTTGGCATTAAACACATTCACGATGACAGGCTATACGAACTCATGGCTGCAAATGGCGCTGGCTGCAAATGTAGATGTGTGGCGGCTATTTAATAATTTTCCAAGATGTTTAATTTAATTTAATTAAAAAGGCCATATTCTTAAACTCTTTAATTATAAATATTAAAGTTGTAAACAAATTATGAAACATTATGAAACAATAAAAATTGAATTGAATTAATTTTTTAAGTAATTTTCTGAAATGTAGTAAAGAATTATTTTGTGGTTTTAAGTTAGTTGCTAAATAAATCTTATCTCGAACAGAATGATGCAATCATCGCTAAATTTCAAGGAGAGCTGTCACTGGAGGTGGGTGTGGCAGTAGGCGGATTGACTTGAAATTTTTATTAGTCTTTAGTGAGAATTATAGCGAGTTAATTGAAAATCAGACAGTTATTATATTCCAGTGATCTTCAACCGCAGTGGCACTCTAAGCCACCTACTGCAAATGGGCGTGGCACTGCCCGATTGACTTGAATTTTTACTGGAAACTTAAAAACATATTATAATCATTTGTACGAAATTTGAAACGTCTAGCTGTTTCCTGTGATTTATTGCCTCAAAAACTGATCATTGGCTCCATGGTGTAGTGGTAAAGCATGTGCCTCATTCTGATCAATTATCAGCATCTTCAGCCGAAGTTAACATCGACAAAGTGAAGCAAATCATTTCTGAGAATCATTATTTAAGTTTGGAGAAAAGTAGTCGCTAAACTTTCTTTGTCTCCCGAAGGAATTTTGAGTACGAAACGCATTCCCACTTGAATAGTTTCGAAATAACTGAATTTACTTCAAATATCCAATCGCTGACTGCCGCTGCTAGAACAAGTCAACTCCGACTAGCTTCGGAATGGTCGCTTGCACTTGAACCGAAACGGAAAACAAAAAGTCCAAGTCGATCAAAATTCATGATTATATGGACAGTTTTCATTAATTATCGCAGTTTTGCACACTCGTAACTCTTGGCAGAAGGTCAGACGGTAAATAAAGACAAAAAGATAAGATTTGTGAAAGAAAACTCATGGACCACGACAGAACACCATCTCATAGAGCCATCAATGTGACCGGATTTCTAACGCAAAATTCAACGAGTATGTTCGAACAATCACCGTAATCATCTAAAAGAACTCAATTTACTACGTTGAAACACCTGTTTTCAGTCTATTGAAGTCTTTTCCAGAAAATGTGGCTGAAAGGTGTTTTGGTGATTGGATTATTATCCGTTGACATAAATGTAATATTTTAAAAGGGATCTGTTTTGCAGGTAGTACAATAAATTTTATTGAATAATAAATAATTTGTGGTTTATTGACCAATTTCCGGCACAATTTGTGAATAAGCCTTTAATAAACTGATGTGAAAATTGGTTAGATACGAGCGTGTGTTTTAGATAACATTATCTTTTCCACACTGAGGTAGATTTGTACAGAGATTTGAAGAGCTGTGACAAAATTAATTTAGATTTTCAGATATGGGGCTGCCTCAGAATAGCAGGTTACGTTATGCTCCCTAATTTAAATTTATTGAGAATACAATTTCTAAATTACTGGCGAAGCGGTGGTTTCTGCCAAATACACCATATTTATAGTATGATACTGCGAGGATACAAAACATAGTAGCTTCATAAATCTAAGATAAGCCGGTCATTCCAATAGGAAGTTATAAACACACAAACGACTTTTACTAAACATGCTACTTTGCAAGGATGTTACATAAAGGGGCGTGCTTATATATTTGCAGCCCTAGGTAGGTGCTAAGAAGAAAATTACGGCTAAAAGAGCTAAAAGCTAAAAGAAAAGTGAAGAAGATTAAGAGCAAAAATTCAGCAGAATTGCCGGGAGTCAGATTAGATGTAGGAAATGTTTCTTTGTGCGATTGCATTTCCGGCTCATAGAAACTAATCTCTTATATATAAAAATGATTTGGCGTGTGTTTGCCACAGCATAACTAAAGAACGGAGTGACGGATTTGCATAACATTTTTTGTATGCGTTTGAGTGGCGCTCCGAGTGGTTTAGATTTATACTTCGGTCCAATTGGACAAAGGGGCGTGGTACCTCAAATACAAACCACAAATTAAAAATCCATTATTTCTGCTCCTGCTAACGGCATTTGAACAAAATTTGGTATATAAGTTTGGTGTACATATTGTAACTTCTGCTGCAAATATGGGCGGGATTGGATGAAGGGGCGTGGTACCTCCCATACAAACCACAAATTAAAAATCCATTATTTCTGCTCCGGCTAACAGTATGTGAACAAAATTTGGTATATAAGTTTGGTTTACATATTGTAAGTTCTGCTGCAAATATGGGCGGGATTGGACAAATAGGCGTACCACCCGAAGGAATCAAAAATTAAAAAAAACATTATTTCTGATCCTGTTATAGGAAAATTTAAGTTTTTCATATACTGACTTTATTTCACTTCTCATTTTTCTATGTATGAGAAACTTTTAGGAGAAACTCAAACACCTAACTTTGTCAATCACGTTGCCTTCTTTTCACTTCTCAATTTTTTTACTTAGCCTAAGCGTAAACTTTAAAAAGTTCCTAATTAGTGCTATTTGTGAAAATTGTTTACGAACCTTATTCAGTGCTATTGTGTTTGCTGCAAAAAGTGAAAATTTTAAAATACAATTAACCGTGCGCTCAAATTTTTGGTGCAATATAATATAGGTGTTGGTGAGTATAATTTCAGCAATAACTTTTTTTATAAAAAAAAACGAAAAACATTTTCTTTTTTTCTCTCTTCTCTTATATATAAAAATGAATTTCGTTCAGGAACAGTGTTAGATTATAGTACTGATTTTGTTTTCAATTAACTTTCATAATAAGTGAGTGAGATGCCGCCAATCAGACGTAGGAACATTGGTCGCAGAGGCCGTACGGCTACAAGATCAAGAAATTCTCGAGTGATTGAAAGTACTGAACATCGAGCAAATCGTATTGAGAGGAACAGCCAACGGATATTAGAATCCCGATTAATTCAGTCACATGAAGACCATGCTATACGAAATGAAGATAATCGATTGAGACAGAGACGTCGCATTGCATCTATTAATCGATCGGATGATAATCATCAAGTAAACAATATAGCTAGACGCGTACAACGACAAGCTGGTGTACCGACAGATTATTACCGACAGCCTTCCGCTATGATTCATCTACTGATTATTCTACGGATAATAATGTTGGAATCGGGTCTATGAGCATTGTGTGTTCTCATTGCAAGGCTCCGAAATTTCCCAAAGGATCTCCAGGGTTATGCTGCGCAAATGGAAAGATAAACTACCACCATTCAACCCACCACCTGAGCCACTGTATTCGTTGGTTTCTGGATCAGCACCTTTTTCGAAGCATTTCCTAAACAATATACAAAAGTACAATTCATGCTTTCAAATGACTTCGTTCGGCGCCACGAACATTGTCCGAGACAATTTTATGCCGACATTTAAGGTAATTATTTTGTCACATGTAATTAAATTACATTTTTCATCAGCTCAAACCACCGTTGCAGATTCAAGGTCAAATTTACCATAGAGCAGGATCGTTGTTGCCAAACGTTGATGCAGATCATCAATTTCTGCAAATATATTTTATGGGGAACTCAAACGATGAAGTCGCTCAACGTTGCGCACACAATGCCTCTACTAACCGGGAAATAGTCCAACAGCTGCAAAGTATCCTTCATGAAAACAATGCATTAGTTGGGTTGTTCAAAACGGCACTTGAACAAATGCCGTCAGACAACCATAAAATTGTTATATTTGCCGATAGAAGGCCAGCTGGGGAACAAGCCAGAAGGTTCAATGCTCCAACTGTCGATGATGTTGCAATAGTTGTTGTAGGTAAAAATTTGACTTCACGTGATATTGTTCTCCATCGCCGTAACGACCGATTACAGCGTGTGTCAGAAACGCATCGATCATATGATGCATTGCAGTATCCTCTACTCTTTTGGCAGGGTGATGACGGCTATCATTTAACAATCAAGATGGTAAACCCATTAACCGGTGAGTACCATGAAATTTCATAACTTAATTTGTAATTTTGTTACGAACAAATTACACACTTGAAATTTTAGGCGCCGAGACGAACAAAAAACTAAGTTCCATGAACTTCAACGCATTTAGATTGATGGTTCGTGAAAACGACCACAATTACATTTTAAAATGCAGAGGACTGTTTCACCAATTCGCTGTTGACATGTACGTGAAGAAAGAAACGGATCGGCTGACTTTCCTCAGCCTCAATCAAAACCAACTCCGTTCTGACGAGTACATACATCTTCGGGATGCTATCAGCATAGATGGCAATGGAAACAATGTCGGTAGATTGCAGATTTTACCAGCAACGTATATTGGAAGTCCGCGTCACCTGCATGAATATGCACAAGATGCGATGTCGTATGTTCGCCAATAAGGGATGAAATAAAAGATCTCCTGTTTCTCGGTCAATCATCGGTTCATCGACATGACATAACTGCACGCGTCTTTAGACAGAAACTAAAATCGCTGATGCATTTTATCGTGAAACTTAGAGTGTTTGGAGAAACATGTTGTTGGATGTATTCCGTCGAGTGGCAGAAACGAGGTTTACCCCATGCACATATTTTAGTTTGGTTAAAAGAAAAATTAAGACCTGATGAAATTGCCGATGTCATATCAGCTGAAATTCCTGACAAACATATTGATCCTCAATTGTTCGAAGATGTGGCTAAGAACATGATTCATGGACCATGTGGGTCATTCAACGTAAATTCACCATGCATGACTGATGGAAAGTGCTCCAAACATTATCCTAGAGCATTCACTGCTGAGACAGTAACTGGAAATGATGGTTATCCTTTATATCGGCGTCGATCAACACAGGACAGCGGAAAATCAGCCATTGTGAAAGTAAACCGTCAAGATATTCATGTTGACAATCGATGGATCGTCCCATATTCACCATTATTGTCGAAGGCGTACAAAGCACATATAAATGTATAATATTGTAATTCCATCAAGTCAATTAAATACATATGCAAATATGTATTTATTTAAGGGATCGGAGCGAGGTTAGTAGTGAATCTTTAGGTGGTTTGCCGAAAGGGAATTGATTAAACAGGCGATTTTATTTGCGGCTTCACCTTCAGCTCAAAAAAAATCTAACAATAAAAATAATGAGATGTCATAAAAGTGATTCCACGTACGAGGGCGGTCTCAAAACGTGATGAAACTGCATATTCGGAAAAAACGTTTTCCCATAATTTCATTACCTAAACGCTGCAATAAATTAGCAAAATATTCGCCGTTTCCTTTCTGAAAACAATCAATAAAAATAATCCCATGCGCATCCCAAAAAACAGACGCTTGCAGATGAAAGCGTCTTCGCCTTTTTGGACACGATTCTCTCATTCCAATCCACTGCTTGTTCCTTTGATTGTTTCACTTGATTGTTCCTTTGTCTCAGCTGTGAAGTGGTGGACCCACGTCTTGTCCATTGGTATAAATCGACGCAAAAATTCGGCTTTATTGCGGTGAAACTTCGCCAATCACTCTACTGAAACATTTTCACGACGCTGCTTTTGCTCTATTGAAAGCAGCGGGGTACCCAGTTTGCGCACAGCTTTCTCATATTCAAATCTACGGCCAATATACGATATATAACACTTTTTGGAATATCATTTCAGCTAGTTCACACACTTTCAGTCGACGATCATCCAATACCATTTTATAGATTTTCTTAACCAGGTTTGGCGTGGGCACCTCAAGTGGTCGACCACTACGGTGTTCGTCCTGGCAACTCGCACGGCCTCATTTAAGCTATGCTGCTCAATATTTTACAGTCGTATACGATGGAGCAGACTGCTCGAGAGTAGAATCTGGTTCGACTCTGATACCGGTTGGATTAAGACCTTTCAAATGGAAATATTGAATTATATAATGGTGACCTATTTTTCCTATGTTTACTAATTCGCTGAGATTGTTTATTTTTGATGGCTCAAATAAAAATACTAAACAACGTAGGGCCTTGAAACTTAAAATATATATTTTATAATGTTGCCACTTTTCACCAAAATAATTTTTTCCAAATTACTTTGGGTAGGTGGGTGTTTCCTAGGATGCTTTGTACCGGCTACCCATAGAACGCAAGCCTCTCTACCTGATCCTGTAATTAAGCAGGCAAAGGGTATGATGCTTGCGAAGAAAAACAAAGTAGTGTGGCCTTGTGCCAGGCGCCCTAGGAACAGGTGGATTTTTGGTTTGGGATTCACCTATAATATGTTTCAAACTGATCTTGGACCTCGTTTTTCGAAAACCAAGTAAAGGGGAGATTCATACAAAAACAAAACACATCCTGGCAACAGGTGCGACATAGAGAAGCCGTCGGGAGGTATCAGAAGATTTATCTTTTCCGTAAATATAGTTGTATGACCAGAGAGATCTGGTTAATGAACTATGATAGGAGCATGGTATACTTCCTGTTTACTGTGTTGATATTCTCTCCTCGGACATTGAAAATCTATGCCGTATTATTATGGATTACCAGTTCCATGCGGGGTATGGAAAAGCAAAACTGGAGTAGCTTGTCTGCGAAACCCAGACCAGAGGGTTCTTCTCTTCTGGTAGCACGGGTGACCAGGAGCCCAAGGAACATTGTTCCTTCCTAGTCAGTTTGGTGTAGGCCCCCTAGTGGGAGCATCGTGCTGGCTGTGGTTGCCCGAACAAGTGTTTTCAGTGTTGGTACGTTGCTCAAGCGTTGGTGAAGGAAGGCACCAGCTTGGAAAACACTGTTCATATCTATCCGAGGTTCTCCTAGATACCTCAACTCCTACCCGGGAGGTAGCTCACTTCATACCAAGTGGGCTACAAAGGTACTTTGGCTGAGTGCGGGGGCGGGACCTGAGGAAGTTTTTCCGAGGGACCTACTTCCAATCTCTGGTAGTCTAACTAATCCTCCGGGATTAGTGTGAGTACACCAAAGGGGTGCCGGCCGTCACCTGAGAAAGAAAGAACACATAACAAAGAAAAAGCATGTCATTAGAAAGAAACGGCATCTGTGTGTGCTGGCGCACCATGAGTAAAGCTTTTCAGCAAGACTTATGTAAAACCTTCACATCAGTTTCCAAATTACTGGCACCATCTATCTACACGTCGGTTTGGCTAGTTTTGGGACCGCCCTCGTAAAAAATACTTTTCCTTCAGTAAAAAAGATTTGTCTTCAATAACAAAAAACGTAATTCAGCGACGCTTAATAACAATTCGGGGGATATTATTTTGAAGTAAACAAAAAGGCTAACGGACTCTCCAAAATAGCCCCCACTGAAAGAACTACAATGCAAATGAAAAAATGTTGACACTTGTGTAGTATATGAGTGTAATTTGTCTAAGTATATACTCTAGAAAGATCATGAAAACCGCGTCTAGAACATTCAAGTATGATATATGTAATCTCTTTCCCTCTTTATATGTGGGTGGGACTTTTCTAGAATTACGTTTACGACAATAAGTTATGTTTGTTCCTCTCACTCCTATTATATAGTTTATTGTTATCTCCTTTTCACCTGTTATGTAAATAAGAACATTCTAGAATTAAGTCTATGATGTACAACACTATTCTGTAAATATGTTTGTCTTTGTTGCACCCATTATGTAAATATGTGTTCTCTCTGAAATATTGTAGCATTTTCTAGAATAAGTAATTTTTGTATAAATAGAGCAACTTTGTACGTTTTGGGGAATTAATAAAGTTGACGTTGATGTGGAAATACGCTCCACGATACCAAACATGTTTGCTTAAAAAGAGACGTTCCTGCTGTTTCTTGTTCTTTCTTCTCAATTTTTTTGAGGAAATCTTAACAAATGCTTAATTAAACTTCACTATCTTCACTAATATCAGCAACTATCAATTTGAAGTTATTTGTGAGCCAACCACAATTTTTGGAGATAACATCGCCTTTTTTTTATTTTCCTATTTCGGCACAAACCAGGCAACAAGTTCTAGTTAGTTGATTAATTCCTTTCGCAGGAAAACAGTGTCTTCCTAAAAGTATTACGAGCTAGAACAGTTGAAGTGTTGCAAATTATGGGAATAGTTTATCCTGCTGGCAGCTATTTTGGTATGCTAAATACGTTTAAGAGACCGCGAGGAATCGAAATTTCACGCATTAGAATCGTTCGTTTTCAATTCAAATGATGTTGATGATACTAGTCCTTATCCTTGTCGTCTTTGCTGTTTTTGCTGCCATTGGCATTATGTCTTTTGCGTCTTTTGTTGCTGTGTGCGCGTAATATTTATTGTTTGTTGCTCTCAATGCCAAAAGACATTTTTCAAAATATACATTGATACCTTAGAGGAATTGCTTCAAATTCATTACGAATTTAAATCTGAATATACTAGCGAATTTCTGCATACAGTAAAAAGGATATTGATATTTCAACAACTGCAGCGACTTCTAGAAATTTACTTCTTGTCCATAAAATGGATGTTACAGCTGATAAGGAATGATGATGGATATGTTTGAGAATTGATGTATGTTAATTAATTTAACCAACGAAAAATGACAATGGGACGTCTTTTCTGGCTCGCTTCCTATTATTACTAAATTTGACGCAGAAATATGAGCTTATGCGATTATTTCAGAACAGCCACAATATTTGTAAAATGTCTCAGCTAATTGGTGCACGAAAGTTTTTCCCATTGTCCGGAGCTTGCATCGTAGATTGAGGGCACAGTAAGTATTGGGTCAGAAAGGGCGAATCCGTTATGTTGATGATTTCGCTTTCAAGGTCCACTTGTGCGCATATTTAACGCTTGCATTCAGAAATATGACAAATTGGCCAACAATTTAATCGACACATAAGGAGCAAACCTTTTCTGACAGATTTTTTTTACTTGAATACCTTTTTACCAAGTTATATTTTACTACAGCGACTACCAGATAATTTGGAATATATCACATCTACTGATAGTTGTACGACTAATTACTTCAAAAGATAACACTTATAACCGTTTTAAAAATAATTGCAATTTTTATTTTTTTGGAGCCAAATGGGATATCCGGGTATATAAGCAAATGATAATTGGAAATTTCAATGCAAAATGAACGTATTGTTTAAGAAAAATGGTCAAGTTAATAGAAATTTAGATACCGAAAAACATATGCAATGAGGGATAAACTCATTCTGTTCTATCGATTTTAACCACTCAAAATATGAATTTGTCATATACAACACATGTACGTTGCTCAGTAAAAATTGGTGTCTATCTAACTATGTTTGGATGTCCGGCCATCCGTCAAAATGTCTGTTAAAAGCACGAAAAATATTTCACCGCTTGAGTTAGGAGGCTAACATTTTTGAGGATATTTATTTATTTTTAGGTCAGTTAAGTTCGAAATCTTGCCGATACAAGGACTGAATGCACCTGTTCAGTTCCAGTACAAAATATTCAATCCAACTTTGTGATGGTTGGACTTTTTCAGTGATTTCTCATAAATATACCAATTAAGATTAAATTTAAACGTACATATTATATGATGGTAATTAATAGATACAGTATGGGGCTATCTCAGGTCATAACCTCTCTAAGAAACAACTGTGGACGGGATAATTGAAAAATGTTAACAATTCATACAAACCGGCCCAGTAGCAATAAACTTAGTCATAAAGGAGCTAAATGCGGCTTTTCAAAAATGATATTTGCTATAATTTTGACAACATATTCGGCGATTAAATGATGACCATGGCATGGCGCGGACCATTCATCCAATTTAAACCAGTACTCAAATTGCAGTCGGGTGACTGTCTAACATATATCTCACCCCAACGACTGTCTATGTTGTTGCAAAAAATACTCTCAATGTGAGCTACCCACGGGGGCGTGGCAGACCAATTTATTTATATTCGTAGTACTAAATGCGATCTCCATTATACCGAATATAGCGCAATTGAATTGCAATTGAAAGATGTGAATGTAGGGATGTACAAGTTAATTAAGGTAGTTTGCGCACCTCCGATTTTTTCACTATCTAATACAATTTAATATAAATGTTGAGAAATTCTCTAACTTCTCACTCAACTAGTAACGTTTATTTATACATATATATATATTCATTATTATTATTTATATTTTGTTTTGTTTCTAAAACAACTGCATTTTATTGTTTTTAAAATTACGTACGAGTATGTACGCTATTTGCATACAGTGTACATTAGACAGGGTCGGCCTCCATATATAAAAAAAAAAATCCCAAAGTCGGCACGAAATATTAAAGATAATCTCGAGACAATTTAAAAAAATTTTTTTTAACCCATTCCGAATCCGTGAAAAACAGCCAAAATCGTTTTTTTATCGTAGTTTTTTTGTTTGTGACTCGATCATAATATATGAGACATCCTTGTGTAGGTATTGACGGATTCTATATTTGTACCATAGATGTCGCTGACGTACAACATCATTTTGTAATGAAGGAAATTTGTGCATACGGCTAATTCAAAAATAAAATCTGAACTTTTCTTTTATAAAAATATTGAAATAAACTAAATAAAGTGCTAGTACTGTAACAATAATAATAAAAGGATAGATAATAACAAATAGAAAAAAAGAACATAGGCTAAAAATTTCGACAATTCGATTAATTTATATGGGAGATACCAGAATGGGCGTGGGAACCTCGATATATTACCAATTGTTCGACTTAAGAATAATCGATTGGAAGATTGGAAGATGTTGAGGTAGGTCTAAATTGGTCTTGGTGCTGCTTGGTTACTTAATCGATTTTTGATTGACTTTCGAAACCCCTCTAAATGGGAGATTTGACTAAATTTTGATCAACCGATTGGATGGTACTAAGCCCAGAATGTACGGGCTAAGTCGGTCTCAAATGGGGTAGCATTACTCGGTCGTATTTTCACTGATTTTATAAGCCGTCATTCTGAGATTTTCTTTTACTTATGCAAAAGTATCTCGCACCTCCCATTTGATGGGCCTAGAAGGACGGCAAGTGCGTGGTTTAGACAAAATAGAATCAGTGGATTGAAAGCTTTCAGTGACATGCTGAACGGAATAGTGGTTTCTTAAAATAATTTTTGCAATTTCACGGTAAGTTTTTCCTTCATTAGCCAGTTTGTTTTGTTTTAGGACGTTCATCGATTTTCACTTTGGAGCAATCTTTCACTGTGTGAAGTCTTTTTAAGTAAAATCATAGTTTTGTTAATTAATGTCCCATGACATACTTTTGCGTTGTGTCAACAGCATTTGGTTCCAGCAAGATGGAACAACTGCACACATATCCATACCTGTTATGACGGAGTTTCAACGAAAATTCCCAAACAAATAAATATCCAGAAACTCCACTTTCCGCTGACCCTCAAGGTCACCTGACCTGATCCCTCCCTTTATTCCCTTTTGTCTAAATAATACCTAAAAAAGTATGTAGCACTCTGGGTCGCTACACCTCTGAGAGTTATTGTTGCTCTTCAAAAACACAGCAGTTACTCAAAACGCAGCAGTTTTAAAACGAATAAAAGGAAGGAAGAGCACAATAATGAACCGAACTCCTCCGCCAGCGGAGCTGCACAATTTTCCAGCAGCGAAATCGCGACACTGACCACAATGACAAAGTTAATAGAATCTGACACTTTCACATAAAGGTATATATCGTTTGATATGACAAAAATTTGTAATCCAGAAGAAGCCGTTGAAAGTACAAAGTATCTTCTGGTGAAATGTTTGTCATGTCCTTTATGTCTGTTGAGCTATGTCCGTCTGTCTAGCAAGATGGTTTGTGGATACAATAACTGCCGTAAATCTTTATGCCAATACTTAAAAAGAATTTTTTTTTCTTTATAAAGTCTGATCATTTCTAGTAAAACTTGAAATTCCATTCCGTCTGGTACTATCTTTTCAATTAACCGATTTAATCCATACATTATGGGCTTGGTATCTTTTAATCGGTTGAACTAAATGTAGTCAAATTTGGCACGCGTTGAGCTTATTGCCACACCCATTTTCCAAAATTTTTAAATCAAATCAGACTTCTGTAATTTCTAATTGTCGGCTGTAGTAGTATAGTTTTTTATCAATTACATCTTTTTAGAAATCTCTGCGATATCGGAGAAAAGTCGATTAAGTACAAAACGCCACATCCAATAACTCCAACACAAATGTCTCATTTAAGCCTTATGTTCTTATCTCCATATTTTTCAATTGGCTGGATCAAATTCGATCAAATTTGGCATATATCATGCGTTTGGTAATCTAAGTTCTAAGACTGAAAACAGCTGCCACGTCCATTCTGGAACTCCCAAACAATTTAAATGATTTGTCGAAATTTGTTTTAATTCCTAATTCTTAGCCCGAGGTAACTTAAATTTTTGAGAATTATTTCGCATTATAATATTAAATAAAAACTAAATAAATAAAAATTATTATACTTAAATATTTCTAGATTCGTTTTTTTTATTCAATTGCACTATATTCAGTATGACTGAGCTCGCAGCAGGCGTTTAGTACTGCGAATGAAAATAGAATACACGGACACACATCTCACGATACCACGCACACAACTTGTCTGATTTAGCAAAAATTCATTGGGTGAAGTAGAATGGGTTGTCAATTTTTTGTTTTCAAAAGTAAAGTTAAATAAATCACACATAAAGTTTTAATTTCGGTGGAACCTTTGTTTCATTATAATGCTTAGAACTTTTGCCATTATGTACGAAATACAATGTCATTTAAACGGCAACCTCTGGATTGGGTGCAGCAGTGGTTCTTTTTGAGGTCCCTCCAGCGTCTTTTTCGAAAAACGCGGCACTATGACACCACCAGACCATATAGCGCGCCAAATAGTCACTTTTTCTGGATGCAACGGCTTTTCCATAATCACTTCTGGGTTCTCCGAGCCCAATAAGCGAAAATTTTGCTTGTTGACGTAACTATCGAGTGGAAAACGAGCTTCATCGCTGAAGAAAATTTTGTTCGATTGAAAGCCCACATATGAATCACCATTTTTGTAGTAAGTTTTAACTAGTTTTACGCATTCTTGGGTTGTTAAACGATCCATATTCGTAAATGGCAAACCTTTCACTAAATAAATAACACCTCAGATGACATATACTTAACAGCTAACTGCCTTGCCAGACTGGCGGTTTTGAAACCACTAACTGGATACTATTTCATTTCAAAATATCAGCGATGTAACTCGTCACTTCTAAATGACATGTCAATTTTAATTGATCTGGATGAAAGGGTACGATATTATTATTATATTATATTTTGGATATTTTAATAAAAGAACAGCAATTGGTTTAAGTTATTTAAACTCACTGTTTTTGTATCGCTTTTGAAAGTGCTGCAGGGCCAATGTTGATAGTACTGATGTGTTATTAAAGGATTCAAATATCTCGTACATTTCAAACTATATAATAACTCATAAATCTACTGCATAAATCCATTAACAAGTTATTTGCCTGTTCCAATAATTGTCGCGGGGGAACTTTACATTATTATGTGTAATTTACGCAGAGCTTTGCTATCTCAGTAACAAACGCAACAAAGTTGGTTAATCGTTTCATTTCCTACAAACAAATTAAGACACAAATTAAACTGTTTCAGAGCGGTGAAAAATAATATGTATTTATATGCCGAAGAAAATAATAATTACATTCTCTGCCAACTAAAGGGTGTCCCAACAAGAACTCAAGAATGAATTGTTTCTCTGGCTGTATGACATGTGTCGCCGTCTTGTTGAAACCACATGCCCTCCACAGTCATTTCGAAAAAACTGGTTATCATTTCACGATACCGAACACCGAACATTGACTGTTTGCGCTGGACATGTCTCATTTTCATAAAAAAGGGTCCAATGATTCCTCCAGCCTAAAACCCACACCACACAGTGACACGTTGAGGATGCATTTGCTTCTCGTGAATCACTCGAGGATTTTCCTAACCCCAAATGCGACAATTCTGCCTATTGACGAAGCCATCAAAACGGAAATGGGCCTCGTCACTGAAGATGACTTTATCGGCAAAATCAGCATTTTCATGTTGTCTCTCCAATACCCAATTGACGAACTCCCTTCGCAGTCCATTGTCAGCTGGCTTCAGTTCCTGAGTCAATTGAACTTTGTATGCATGAAGATGCAAATCTTTTGTCAAAATTCGCTGCATAGTGGATTTGGAGACACCAATTTGTTGAGGTAGCTGGAGTTAGAGCGACATCATCACGTACAGCTGCGACATTTTCGATCGATCGTCCTAGTAGAAGGTGCGATGTTGTCACATCACTAACAAGCCCAGTTTTGGCAAATTTATCCATTAATCTCTTTACAGGTGACTCTTTTGGAGCATTATTGCGGCACCAAATTTATTGAAATCTGCGAACTGTAGCCGCAAAACTTTCACCATTTTGGAAAAACAATTTCACAATGAGAATGCGCTGTTCATTCATGTAGCGCTCCATTTTCACTAACCTCGAACCTTCTATTAGCAAACAATATCAATTGTTCAAATGTCAAACAATGACACTTCGAGGGGCGCCAAGTTTAAATCTTACGTTCTTGTTGGGGCACCCTTTATAATAGTAAACAAGTAGATTTGCACTCCCACGGAAAACACTTCAGCTCTAGTTAGAGTTAATCTATTCTGCATTACACGAACAAATTTTAATACGAATATGATTCTAAGACGAATCTCCGTGAGGATACGTGATCATCACAATAAGTCGTGCTCCTCCGTCAGCAGAGCTGCACAATTTACCAACAATGACGACGATGATTAAGCTGAATTGATTGCACTCATTTTTATTTGGATTTTATTTTATTCTCCGTATGTATGCACTTACTAGTATGCATATGAAAGAACAGGCAGAAGAAGAAAACACACACTATAGCAACAAAATATCAAATGATTTTACTTTGCCCACAATTTCTTCGCGGATTTGTTCCTTTCACAATAATGTAATGAAACTATCGAAACTAAACATTTTATTTCACTAAATTGTTCAATATTCAGTGTTATTTATAAAGGTACACACATAATTACGACTGTTCTTTAATTGACGCTATTTTCCGCACCGATCAAAGAAGAACTGAACAAATTTAACAAGTCTCATAAGATAATTAGTGGAAACAGCAAAGAAAGAGGGGGAGAATAGAACTGAACCAGAGATGGTAATTTTGAAAATAAATGAGTAGAAAAATTATGAATATGGGAGTTATGTAAATATGATAATGAGTGCATTCACATCAGTGTTGCTGGTTGCCCCTTTAAAGAATATTTGCTAAATGTGCAAAAACCAGAATATCATTTTTTTAAATTCTTGTTTCTTTACAAGGCAATGATGAAACCCACAATTTCTACCTTAAAAACATAACAGCGTAATATATTACCCTGTAATATTATTTCACTTTTATCACTACTCGGAGAAATCTTAACGTAGAATATTGCAGAGATATGGCCTGGGTACAGATTGTACGAAAATGAATACTTAAAAGAAATGCATCGAAATATTCGTCTAAGGAAAATCCTTTCTGAAGCAGTTGTTATAATTTCGCCAAGCAATTTATAATGTTGCACTTAAAATTTGATAAGGGAGAAAGTGATGGGACAGCATGTTGTTGAACAAAATGACTAAAGCAGTTGGATAGGCGACAAAAGTTCAGCAGATGCGTGGACTATGTGCCGGTTCGTTATAAGACAAGTCGACTTATAAGAAACGTCTTCTTCTCATGCACAACATATCGACGCAGCTTTTTTCCCAACTAACCAAAGTGCGAATTAGGGTGGTTCCTTCCCGCAACTATCATTTTCCATAGTAATGCTAATTGTTTAAGAACATTTCGAAAAATTCTCATTTTTCCCGGTGATTAGTTTATCCCTTTAAAGGCAAGTTCTCTGATCCCAGGCCGATTTTGTCCCTTGTGACATGAATATGCTTTTTCCAACTGGATCAACTTCGGCTAGTTATGTCATTTACTGTCTACAGTGTCGGGAGTGATGTACCGATGAGTCGGTTTCAAGGAAAGTGGACATGTCTGAAGTGTCATTTTTTTATATAATATATATTGAGATTGTCCGTGAATACTTTATAATATTTCTTATAATTACACCCACTACTTGGCCTATATATTCAATAAATATAGGACTTTACATATTGTGTTTTAACATTGTGTTTAAGAAGTGATACAAAAAAATGTAAAATACAATTTGACAATTTCACTGAACACATAGCCCCATCAGTTCAGTTTGCCCTGGCTCGAGGTGTTGTCTTAAGTAACCCCCTTCTCAGTTGCCATGCGCTTCGGGAATGGGTGAATTTTGTTGGGATTCAGTAGCGATTCGCAGGTGGAAATTCGCTGGGTTCAATGCAATAGGCTTTTAATGTAATGCTTATCTCTCGGGCAATCATTCAACATCAAAATTACCGAAATGAAATCGAAAGCATGAAGGCAAAATTGTATGTAATTGGCTATTACAGTATCAGAACTATAAGCACCGTTCACATTTTTAGCCGCCTGTAAAATATGGCGTATTTTCTGTTCGGTGATGTTCTTTCGCTGGTCTTAAACAATACTGAGTCAAGCAGTCAGAAAACTGTCAGGCTGAGTACGAAATTTTTTATTTCTGACGCTATTCAGCTTATTGAACGAGAAATACATATTACTTAGATCACATATTGGAATAATTATTTATTTCTTTTTACTACAGGGTTGCCCATATTCGACGGACCCATCTGGCAACGCCATAACTTTTGACAGAGATGTCAGATCGCTTAATGACATACCGCGTTTGAAGCGTCAGTCCAAGCAGATTTTTACCATGGAACAATACACGCCACGCGAGCGCTCTGAAATAGTTGAAATTTACATTCTACAGAAGAAGTCAATTGTGAAAACTCAACGTGCTTTTAAAATATTAAAAAATGTGAGAAGTGCGCCTTCTAAGAACACCATTAAGCGTTTGTATTAAAAATTTTCGACTGGTGAGGCTCTTTCTAATCCGAAGAGGCCTAATAAAAGTCGACCAAGGCGATCGGCCGAGAATATCGCTGCCGTACGAGCCAGTGTTGAGAGGTCCCCAAGAACATCCCAAAAACGCCGTTCTCAGCAGTTGGGCATGGCTCGGTCCACTTTACAACGGATTATTCGCGTTGATTTGCATTTGTTCCCGTACAAAATTCAATTGACGCAAAGATTGTTGCCTGCGGACAAGCCTCGTCGATTGGAATGGACCCAACGAATCATCGAAATGGCCGAAACAAAATTATCATGTCCGATGAAGCCCATTTCACATTGAACGGGACCGTAAATAAGCAAAATTGCCGTATTTACGCCACTGAAAATCCTCAGGAGATTCAAGAATTGCCTCTTCATGACGAAAAAGTCACAGTTTGGTGCGGCGTTAGTGCGAAAACGGTCATTGGGCCATTTTTCTTCCAAAACGAAAATGGCCATGCTGTTACCATCAACCAGGAGCGTTATCGCGACATGATGACCAATTTTGTGATGCCAATTATTCGTCGAAAGCGTATGAGGCAGTTCTTGTTTCAAGACAAGACAAGACGGCGCTCCACCGCACACAAGTCGCATAACAATCGATTTTCTGAAGAATTTGTTTCCGGGCCGTTTGATGTCGAAAAGTGGTGATTTGGACTGGCCACCGCGTTCGCCCGATTTGACGCCCGCTGACTTCTTCTTGTGGGGACATTTGAAGTCAAAGGTTTACGTTAACAAGCCAAGGACCGTAGAAGAGCTCAAGGACAACATTCGTGAAGAAATAGCCGCTATTTCGGCCGAAATGTTGGCGAAAACGATGGAAAATGCTGCAAAAAGGGCACAATACGCCATCAACGCCAGAGGCGGCCATTTGAGAGATATCATATTTAAAAATTGATGTAAACAAATCTACTTGGAACAAATTAAATGAATAAGATTGCCAACCGCCAAATTTTTATTTTTTTCTTTGATTTTTTTTTAAACATGGGTCCGTCGAATATGGGCAACCCTGTATACGTTATAGATAATTTTTATTTTTTTTTTTGCCTTCAGTCCCAGTATGGCCAAGTTTATTCCAACTGGACGCTCTTAAAAGAATATTTTTTACTTTTAAAAAGGTGCTTGAGATTTGGTTGACCTCTCCGAAATTTGGTCGGCCGAATAAATATTAACCTTGATAAAAAAATTAAGAAAAATTACAGCTTTACTGGTTCAGTCCTTGTATATGCAATATTTTTCGCAATGGATTGATTTTACTGCATCATCTGACTGCAACTACGGAGCTTTTTCGTGCTCACGCCAAACACTTGCCCGGTTGAAGGCAAAGAATACTTACATTTTGTGGGATCGCAGTTGAGAGTTTTTAGTTAAAGTGCATATATACTTTATACACTTTATAATGACAAACTTATTTTACCTCCTTCTTATGGCGAAGGGTATAAAAAATTTTCATGCACATTGCACTTCAGGCAGCTAAACAAAAAAAAAATTCGCAAATATTATATTTTCCATTTTTTTCAATTCCATTATAGGAATTTATATGGTCTCATTGTAGATTAAGATTATCAAACGTACATTTTCCACACTTTAAGCAGTAATTGCAACTTTTTTGCACTATAGTATGTTTCAATACCATTCCTAAAATTCAGATCCGGCACACATACTTATGTTTTTAAACAGAACGAAGGTTTCCAAGATCAACATTTCCGAAACTATTCCAAAACCAACCAACCATGCGACAAAATAATGGTTTAGTTTTGTCGTATTACTTTTATCAGTTCAAGTTCATCCTCTCATTAAATTGGCCTCGTTTCTGCAGTTTATTTAGCCAGAAAATCTATCGGTAGCCCTACAACTTCATAACATCATTTAAAACCGTTGCCAACTAATGATAGAAAATTGAAGGAAACCTCTTATATTACGATGGCTGTTAGTCGGTATCATGTTTCGTGGTGTAGGTCAAATAGTACACATGTCGATGTATATTTCTATGTATACAAATTGTATATGTTGTATGTGTGGATATATATGTCATCATGTTGGCAATGAAATTTTTTAAGTGTGTTGGTGACGAGGGTAATTATTTGCAGATGTTCATAAGTTTTCCATTTCAATAATTTATGTGTTTTCGTATATCTATAGACTTGAAATATTCATAATATAGAGTTTCCCATATTTTGTTTTCGATTAATGGAATATTCGAAATACGAAATACCATAAATGTGTACTTTGTTCAAGAGATAATTTGATTACAAATGTAATGTGTTTCAAACCGAAATTTGATTTCGTTTTACGATAAATTTATAACTCAAGTGAAATTGTAATTTTAATTTTTAGAGATTAGATAAATGTATTTTTAAATCCTTTTACAAAATATTTTAAAGCCATTCTTTACTCTCAACTGTTATTTTCATGATAAATTGTGTTCTTTTATACGAACTCCACTAACTTTATTCAGTTTGGTTTCTTAATACAATATTTTTAGTAAAAAAAACTAGCAGATTGTGGATTTGTTTTCCATTGAAAATGGGCGTCTTCTGATATCTTTCAATAACCATGGCCACATTTAGATATAAGCCTCAAACAGGTTTATGAGCTTGAATCGGCACGTTTCGGCGCCATGAATGAAAGATGAAATTTTCGAAGAAATTCAGAAAAATAGCAGTGTTTGTGCAGATATTTTTATTTCTTATATGGACAAGTTTTTGCCCACACTCTCGATTTTGTTCAATTCTGAGTATAATTCACTATGATTAAATAAGCTATTGTAGAAATTTTCAACATTTTGTCTTGATTTTAAAAGGCATGCGGAAGGGTGAGCTTACGGACATCACTTTTTGCCACAGATTGTTAAGACGACCAAGAATATACTCGTTTACTTTATGTGGTCTCAAATATTTTTTTATTTAATAATTATTACAAATAGAATGACATATTCCTATAATGGTTTATTATTATAAAAAAACATTGCTTAAATCTAAATTTCCAATTTTCGAAAAAATTCAAATTGCAAAATATTTTTAGAAGAAATCGGTATTGTAGTGGAGAAAGTTCTTAGATTTTCACATAGGTTTTCCATTTTTCTTTTTCTTCAAAAGTAATGGCGTCAATTCGCTTGATCTTGGTGGCCAATTGACGTTGCCAAAGCGTGACATTACGCTTTCTGGAAACTTTTCATACAATGAAGCGTCTTCTTGAAACCATATATCGTCTAGCTCATAGTCTTCAATTGCAGGACAAAAAAGTCGGTTATCACACCACTTTAGCGTTATAAATTGAAATGGTAATGTTCATTGTATTTTATTTTCGAAAATAATACGGCGCAGTTACATCTTCACACCATTGAAAGCAAATCCAAATGCAAAATACGCCATAACGAGCCGTAATGCACGAATAGTGCTTACGTTTGAATCACCAATTTTGTAGTAAAAATAGTTACGCATTCTTCGGCTGTTGAACGATCTATATGTATATTCGTAAATGGTAAACCTTTCGCTAAATAAATAACACTTCAGATGACAGGTATTTAACAGCTGGCAGCCTTGGCAGGCCGGCGGTTTTAAAATCACTAAATGGATAATTCTTTATAAAGTTCGTAAAGGTCCTGCTTCTGGCACCTATCATACAAATTGATCGATTTAATCTATTTATTGTTAGGTTTATATCTTTCATATAATTCACTAAATTTAGTCAAAGTGTATCAACTTTGAATGTTTACCAAAATAGGGTTCCGGATATTAAACAGAACCTTTCGCTAAGCCCCTTTCTAGTATCTCCCATACACATTTAACGATTTTTCTAAGTGAAATGTTTCGTTCGCAATTTGTGGCCGGTAAACTTCAGCAAACTAGTTTATTTTATCGATTTATGTTTCTCCGTTAAACTTGAGAAAAATAACGATCTATCTGACACTTTCCATATAAATGACTGGTTTAATCCATATATTCTTAGCTTCATATCTTTCAAGAAATTGTACTGAAATCAGTCAGTACGATGGGAATGAAAGTGAAGTGAAACATTCCCCTATAAATTGGCGATTTATCGATATTTAATTCTTTCGGTGTAATCTGAATTTGTAGGCAGCAATAATGCAAAATATTTGCTGACTGTTTTGCGTTAAACTTTCAAAAAATCGGCAAAATCACCATACCTCCTCCGGTAATATCCATAAAAAGTGCATAATTTAACTTATGTATTCCTAGATTCATATCTTTTATACAATTGCACTAAATAAAGTATCCAGGCATTCAGTAAATTTAGTTCTGCCAACGGACTACATTGTTAAGCGTTATGCTATAGTTAGGTCATAGTTTCTAAATTTCAATCTGTTCTCTGTAACTCCTTATTCGAAAGTTGCCCGCTCATCGTTTTGCACCAACGCAAAAGAACTTTGGCTGAAGATATATGTGAGATAATTGACTGTTGACTGTTTTTGTCAATCAATATCCAAATTTCGATAATATCTATTTGGCAATTATGAGTAAAACAGAAGCAATGTTATGTATTTTTTCTTTTGCATTAAAGGGCATTACCAACTTTAGAGAATTGAATAAAAAAAAAAGATATATCTTAAAGATATTCAATTAGTCGATTCTTTTCCACACATTCTCTCTCCCCGTTGGAATTCAATTTATACTAATTGAAAAATGCGTCTCATTAAATAATAACAAGTTTCCAGTAAGCAAACGCTATGGTCTGCTACAATTTTATGACCTCCCACAACAATATCAACAAAATTCCTTTGCATCACTTTGCCACCAACGAGCATGAATCAAAGTTGTCATGTGACATGTTTGCCATTTGCTTTTATTCCATTTACCACTTCTCATCGTATATGCGTATTTGTGTTTGCTTATGTGTGTGCGTGCATGTGTGTGTGCATATAAAATGTGAGTATCACAAAGCTTCAATTTCTGAGCGACCAAAGCAAAAGACTATTTCCGAACAATGTTCATAGTCTCATACACGTTGCCGTTCAAAACGTTTCACTTTGGATATTTGGTTTTTGTGGCAACTTTTTTGTCCTCCTCTTGGCATAGTGTCAGTTAAAAAATGGCATTTAACTCGACCTTAGTAAAATGTTGTCATAAATTACATACGGATCGTTCGCTTTTTCCTTGCTCTTTTTTCGTGATTTTTTGGCGCATTTTTTTTAACTGCAGTGTCATTTGCTGCAGCAAAAGTTTTACGAATATGGTGCTGCCACAGTTTATTTTAACCTCTCGCTAACTGCCAACAAAGCGTCACACACACACGCAGACGCCAAAAAGGAATGATGTGGCTACTACAGCGACGGCGGGGGGAATTTTCGGACTTTGTTGGTGTAAGCTTTTAATCGTACGATAACAACAGCAGCACCAACATCTGCAACAGCTGAAGATCCTGCCTGAAACAACATCCATCCATACGTAGTTGCCCGTTAAACATACTAGTACTCATCTATCTATCCGTTTTCATGTCCTGACATTTGTATGGATGTGGCACTGGCAGTTGTGGCAATTTTACAGTGGGATCTTTTTTTTTCTTGTTCGCCCAGTCGCTCTTATTTGGGTATGTACGCGGCTGGGTCTTATCGTGCCGCAAACTTGTATTACATGCATACATATATATATATATATATATATATATATATATATATATATATATACGCATATATACATATACATATATATACATGTATACATATACATATATGTATACGTATATATTTATATGGACGTGCAATTTATAAATGCACTTTGTTAGCGATAGCTGTGATAACGTTGTAAGTAATTAATTTTATTTAAACGTGACTCGGATTTTGAACATCTATTTATGTTTGGAACTTTCAAAATGTATGCATAATTGCATTAATGCCACACTCATGCCCGGAAAAGGACACTATAAAACTTTATTTGTGACAGAGTTTTTAGAGCACACTGAAGCAAAATTAATAGTAAACGTGAAAACTCTTAATAACCGGTATCAGAAATCACAAAATATGTTTAAACATTTAGCATCATTTAACACTTTATAATAGGTCCTGTGATTTTATGCATCAGATATCTATTATCGAAAATAGCATTGAGAGTTTGTAGAGGTTAATTAGTCTTGCAACGAAATATTAAATTATGATAGCAATTAACGTTAACAGAATAGAGCATACGATATTTGACAGGAGGATACGGGATTTCTAATTCAGTTCTTCTGACTGGTGGTAACGCAGATTATCATAAGATACCCAATGATCGTCTGGCAATGCTATTGAATATTCGTTGAGTAACACAAATAGTTTGAGTAATATGAATCCGATGCGTCTTAGGCGAGTGGGTAACATTTATTGTTAAAACTCAACTTTTAGGCCAATCTAACGGGTGCTTATCAGCTCAATAATACGATCGGATGTTGTGGCCGAATTTTAAATAAATGTTGTAAGAGAAAAACCCAACTGCCCCAATAATATTAACAATTTCTGCAAATTTCTGGAATTTTCAAATATGCACCAACATCCGACTGGCATACGTCCTCGATGGGCATACAACTGGCATTACCCACATCCAGGAGAGGCGATGGAAAAATTAGATGTAAAAACTGTGGTAACTAAAAAATGGCTGACTAATATCGTGACTTGAGTGTCCAAAACCGAGATCCGACAGAATCTGGTTTTTTTGGCCAAAACCTTATGCCCGTTTTTTTCAAACTCGCAGGAAAAATTACAAAAATATTTGAAGAATAGCCTTGCGTTGAACAGATAATAATTGAAGGTTCATGAAAATAAATAGAATTTGATTTCGAACCAATTAATAAAAAAAACATTTTTGAAATAAATTAGAATAAATTGGATGATATTAAGCCAGTGTTGTTTCAGATATATGAGAATTTAACGCTAAGTCCGCTATTTTATCATTAGTATAAAGAACCCACTTTTCAAACAGTTTTTCGAAAATTGTCGATTTTTCACAGCTTTGTAACAGCATAATTATTTGATTGAAAAAAACATAAAAAAAATTATTTTTATTCCAAAAAAGTCCACATTTGATGTGCAATCATTGATATTCAAATGTGCAATAATTATCATCAATGTACGCAATGCAGCTTCTTATAATTTTGTTTATAATTAATAAAAGTTTATATTATAATTATATGTATAATTTTGTAATTATATGTATAATTTTTATAATTAATATAATTTTTTTTTTTATTTTATCATAATATATTTTCACATAACTTTTTTATTTTAAAATCAACGTAATTATAATTTACAACATTAATTACTAGTGCTTTTTTTATTATTTTTTAAAATACTGTAGTAAGTTAAGAACTAATAGATTTTTCCAGATAATTAACAGTGACAGTGGAACAAATCAAAACTTATAACATTCTACTATCTATGTTGTTACCATAAAATACCTTAAACGATACATTATGGGCCGAAGCTACATAGAAATATTTTAACATTTATTTTATTTATTTATTTATATTATGAAAGAGAGCCCACAACATTTATTCTTTAAAATTTCTAAAAAACCAGCGAGATTTTCAAAATTACCTTCCGAAATTAACATCAGATTGGATATGCTGTAATTTTTCCAATGTCTCTCACCCGTCCTCATCTATCCTACTAGGCGTCTTATTGAATTCATTCTAAACTTAAAGAACACTGGAGGAATGAGTTTATCGCAAGTACAACCTTGCGTCCGTTGGAAAATGTATACAACTGACTACTTCTATGGCATTTGTTCCCCTCAACGCTGCCAGTCTTGATAGCATTAAAATTATCTGTAGTATTCCTGTAACCACAACATGTGTATTTACATATGATCTTACATATGGATCATCTGACTGTGATGAAACTTTGTGCCTTAGTTGTAAACAATAGTTTCTAAATGGTTTTGGTTTCTGTGCAAGGGTTGAAAAGCAAGCCATTTCAATAAACATGATTTGTGTACATTATATTGCTATGTTTTCAAAACGCTGTCTAAGAGTCTAAAATGTGGTTGGTACCTACATGTTTTTCATAATAGAGCAACTTTTCTTAAATAATGTACACTTTTAAAAATCATTCTCTTGCGGCGTAACTCTAGAGGCAAAATATCGAACAAAGAATTTGTATCTATTCAATTGTACTGCAAATAGAATTTTGTATACCGAATACTGAAGGTGTTACAATCAATCTTGCTTTGATAGCCTTACTCACGATATGCCATCACACATGGGACTGTTTTTTATTTGCAATTGCGACAGTCAGCACCCCCTTTGGGGAACTCAGACTAATACCAGAAGGATTAGTTGAAGCACCTTTGAGATAAGAAGCATATCTTCTTGGAAAATTTCCTCAGGGCTTGATTCGTCTCTCAGCCAAATTACCTTTGAAGTCATTGGTATGAAGTGAACTTTTTCCCGGTAAGGAGTGAGGCCTATCCAGACACCTCAACCTAATCGACGACAACAAACTGTTTTTGGGGCTCCTAATCTGCCGCGCAACCTGAAAAGAAAGCTCTCTGGTCAAGGTTTCGCAAACAAAAGCTGCTTCAGATTTATACCTCGCAAGGAACTGGTAGTCTATCGTATACGCTTGTACGAAACGCACCTGCAGCTACACGCCCTTACTATATACTATGCAAGCGCATACAAAAAAGAGGGATTCTGGTACAACACACATTCATACAAGCAAAACAAAAGCAATATACCCTACCGCTCTCTCCTGCCCCGGCGCCTTGCAAACAATCTGCCTGCAAAGTGACGTGTTTCGGTAAGCCAGTTTATTGAAGATAACATGTCCGTCATCTCCCAATTGACCCTAACCCTCACAATTCCTAATGCGTCCAAGTCCCTGATATCATCATACAGAAGACAATCAAATAAAATATGCTTCGAATCTTCTATCTGATCCCCACAGTCACAAGAACTACTTTTGGGCAGACCTCTCTTGCACAGAAACTTGTTCAAAGAACCATGCCCAATATGTCAATATGAATCCCAAACTCAAGTTAAAACCAATGTCAAGCCTTCCACCGACGAACCAAACATCCAGATCCCATCTGGATTGCCATTTGGTTGTCACACACTACCCTAAAACTGCCCTACTTAGGTTTTCTGTGCCCTCTATATCCCTTACAAGGTCTATATCAGCCACTGAGGTCTATATCAGACACCAAGGTCTATATCATCTACCCAAAAGTCAACTGCTCGACGCAAAACCTCAAAGTCAAGAGGACGGCTCCCATCAAAACCTGCAGCGCATCTGTGGAAACCGTTCTACACACAATCATACAAGCAAACAGTATTACCCGCTGATATGACTGTATGAAACGACATCCCGTACCAAACCGACGACCCCACAGGCAACAAATAAACCACGGTATACAATACGAATAGCACGCCTGCAAATCCCCCAATCTGTTCGTAAAATGCGCCTCACCATGCCAACGGCGCACGTCAGTTTCCTACCTAATTCTCTAATGTGAGGGATGAAATTCATCCAGTCACCCCTAAATACCTAACTTCCATTGCGTATTGCATGCTACTGCTAGCGTATCTAACAGTAGACCGTCTGCTAGCAGAAAGGTTCCCTTTTAGCAGCATTGTCACAGCCTTGTCTGCAAAGACTGCAACGCCCACTTGCTCACTCCAATTTGATACCAAAAATCACCTCAAAGTCGATCAAAAGTAAAGATAATGTTGACTCTTTTCTTTGATTGTTGCGGTACTGAGCATTCAGAATTTTGTGCAGAAGTTCAGATGGTAAATCAAATTATTATCTGGGCATAGAGCGGAGTCTTCGGAAAGGCCACATTTATGGAAAGAAGACTCATAGATTTTGCTTCATCATCTCAAAACCCTATCATAATGAACGAATTTCTGAGCAAAAACTCCAGAAATATCATCGTGCAATTGAAATGGCTTCGACTAACTTTTCCTCTTTCTAGAACTCAAACTTTCAGTTGAGTAAAAGAGAATTCATGGGGAGAATTGAATTGTTCATTGGCATAACCGTATTATTTTGGAAGGAACTGCTATGAAGATGATACTATAATTTTGAGTAAATAATAAGCATTTTGTGTTATGCTGACAAATTCCCGGTGCTTTCTTGAAAGATTATGCATGTGATAGTTTTAACCAATGGGTTGACACAACATTTTCCACACAACGTTTTGTTATCTACCATTAAGTGCAGTCGATTAAGGTCGATAAACAGTGATAGTAAATAATTGAAGTCGGCTCTATTAATCTTGCTTATTTTTTTCTGTTTTCTCTGTAGCTTGATGTTGATTTTATAACAGACAGTTCTGTGAATTATTCAACATCAGACGTAAACTGTTTTGATCCGTGATCTATCATACTTTTATACACAATGAACACTTCTGTTTAATACAAACGGTTTCATTGTACTTTATTCCCAGTGAGAAAATTAACACACATTTTAGCGTCTTTTCGATCAGTTTTTATCCTAAATCACCAATTAAGTTTCCCCACATTGCTGGGCCTCTAACATTTTATGCACTCGTTAATATTTGCAACTTCTGCATTCATTGTCGAGCTGCTTTAAATTGGTCTCATAAAAAACTGCTTAAATCTTTTCCATGACACCCACTTTTGGCCAATTTTCACTTTTAAAGGACGTCGCATTTTTTGCTGAATACTTCTTTCTCTCTGTTTTACATTTTGCTTTATAACTATATAAATTTAATTACGTTAACAATCACCCAAAATCATTACCAGCAATAAAAGAAAGTATGCATACACACACACACATACACACACACACATATCCGAACAACAGCACACATACAAACACATTCAACCGAGAGAGTAAACTCTTCAGTTGTCCTTAAGCAGAGTTTGAAGTAAAACCTCGAAAGGACTCAACACTCGAGTATCGCTCGTTTTTAAACAAATTGTACATGACCAGAGCGACCAATGCCGCAATTAAATGAATGACGGAGTCAATGAGAATATGGAGGAATGGAGAGATGGAGCAAATGACTGAGCGAAAGCAAAATAATAATGAAAATAAAACACTATTAGACAACGCCTCAATGAATTTAAATCTTTTACGTTATTGGCAAAATAATTAAAAGTACCCAACAACGGCAACAACAGCAAACAGCGCCAACTACAATGACTATGACGATATCTACAATAGAAATAGAACAAGCAGCAGCAGCAACAGCAGCGATAGTGGCACCAGCTACGATATAAACAAACTCATTACAATTACAATGCAGAGTTTGCTATCACCCAAAATGCTACGAGGAAATAAAAACACACGACATAAGAAGGAAAATTAAATGATGTGGCAAAGGGAAGAGCAGTAAGCAGGGAAAACAACTAAAGCTACTTGAACAAAAAGTACTTAACACAAACATTTTGCCTCCACTTACACGTACCCTTAGTCAGACATACAGTCAAATGTGTTAACAACTTTACATCGCTGATGTTAGGAAGCAAAAAAGTTAAATAGTTTCCAGTTCAGAACGTTGAGTTTCGCAAAAAGAAAGAAATCTACCACGGTGTCATCTGCAGACGTTGTTCCGTGGCATATGTTATTGCTAGTTGGAGCGGCAAAAACTTACCTCAGAAATTTGTTCATGACGGGGCTTTATTATGACGCAAAATTCATGAGGTTTCTTTCCACAAATTTGTTTTTTTTTTCGATTAATTTTTGTTGTCTCAAACGCCTTTTCGCCTTGTGGCGAAAATTCAGACTGCACAGCATCGCATTAATCAAAGAAAACGGGCGACACTACTACGATTTTTGATCGGTTTTGATGTATTTTTTCGGATTCAGTTCAGTTGTAATGGGGTTATTCCGATGCTGGTTGATTTGTTTGCATGCCAAATATTGCAAAAACGTCTCGCCACCTCCATTTATAACGCGATGGAAGTGATATGAAATCGTGTCTTTTGGTAGTAGTCGAGTGGACCAGATAAAATGGTACGAATTGATTCGTGAGATAGAGGAAATTCAGTGACTATCTCTTTCCGGCTAAGTGATTGTTTTCATTCACTATTTCCTTCATTATTCGTATATCGATGTTAACTTTAGTTGAAGAAGTTGTCGTGGCAAACCTTCTATCTCATTCCGACCGATTTATATTGCACCGTAACTCCACTCACGTTTTTGATAAGGTCAAATTAGCCGTAAGTATAATATTTTAAACGATTCGGCAGAAAAAAAAATAGAAAGAAATCTTTGTCGATACGTTTATCCATTGGAAAAATGATAAAACAAACTTATTATATGAACTGGCAAAAACGAACACTGTAAGCAAACTGAGTAACAGATAGCGCTCAAATACGGTGTCATAATAGAGATTATTTTTGTGCCTACTTAAAGAAAATGGAATGTACTCTTTTGACAGAACGTGTTTGTCATTCAAATGTTGTCTAAGGCTATGGCTGGCCAATGTCCACTTAATGGTCAGCATACTGGATGACGTCTCTGCATAATTGCTCCTCAATCTCACTAACATGCCCAATATCTCGCCCTCTGTTAATTGAATTCTTCTTCTCTAGTTGGCGTAAACATTTTCTTGAGATACTCCTAAGAGAAACACACCCAGCACAAATTGAGTTTACTACTTCGAGGAATGATGCGATTCAGGAACGTCCCATTCAGTTAAGTTATTGTTGCATTGCCAGCATGTGTCGTTATATACATTTGGTATATGTAAAAGCTCTTGGTTTTGCAAGGTGAAATAAATAGCTTTAACAATGTATAGTACTTGTTTAAATTATACAGTTTGAACCTTTTTTATCATTACTAAACACCGGGTTATCCATTTTTCAGTTTCGAAATTACGAAATACAATATCATTTAAATGACGGCCTCTACTATGTTGGTTGTATCGGTGAACTTTTTCACATAAATAGTCTTTTGAGTTAAAAAAAAAGAAAACCAAGAATCGGTTATTAACAAATATCGATTTTTGGATTCCCTAGTTTAGTACAATATAGCCATTCTTTAATTTCAGCCATGGAATTATTTCATTTCGGTTGTAATTAATTGGGCATGTTCATTGTATATGCAAATTCTATAACATTAGAATTTTATTACGTTATAGCCGAAATGATCTCGATTTTGTAAAGTCTGCCTGATGAATTATCTTGCATGTAAAGCAGAGGCGTTGTTGTGCTCGGTGGTCTACGTGGAGTATACGAATATGAGCAATTTCGCTTGGAATTATTTCATTTCGGTTGTAATTAATTGGACATGTTTATTATACTTGGAACTTTTATAAAATTAGAATTTTATAATGTTATGACTCAAGTGAATAAGTCTCCCATTCACTTGAAATACCGATTTTTTAAACTCTATCTTATTAATTATTTTTCATGTTGTTTCTACTTTACATTACTGTGCTCGGTGGTCTACGCGGAATAAATGGAATATACGAAATTTGATACCTTATAGCAAATAGTTTTTTTTTTCACTTCAATGTAGAAGTAAGAACTCCTCAAATCTAAACGTTTACACTTTGTACATTTTTTCCTATCCTGACTGTTAATGATCCTCCGTTTTGGTGTGCACCCTTCAAGTACCATTTGCTGGTACCTTCCAGCTTTGGGCCTGTTCCTTTCGTATTTATAAGGCAAATGAAATTCAATTGTTTGTAATTGAATTTTTTACGTTAATTTACCCCTTCTCCTGGTGCTGTTGTTGTGTTGTTGCCTCTCAATGGCAATGGCAACTACTTAAAACTAAAGCAAAGCCATACACACAGGGTTGCCTTTAAACACGTCCAAATAAACGTCAGCATACAACAACTACAATATTAAGAATGTCAACGACAACGACATCATTGTACCCGCTCATTTAGTCGCATCCAAGCAGTCACCCACGCACACATAGCTACCTTCAAACATCTTTACGTGCACTTGAAAATATACAATTATACAAATACATTGAACGGTGGCTAATGTTAAAGGTAACGGAAGAGTTAACTGACGACGGTGGTGTGAAAAGCTTGTAAATACAGACGGTGTGATATTTATTTAATTTGTATATGAACATCTTACGCAATAGCCGGGCTCCAGACGTACGAAGAAGCAGGTCTACAGGACTAAGAGTCCATTAAATAGAGAGCATCCAAAAATTAGCCTAATGACCCCTACATTGGAATTGGTGAAAATATTTTTTGTTGGAAAAAACTTGCAGCAACTCGCTTTTTAGGAAGTAATATGGGATTTGTAAGTGCGAACTATTAAATTCAGGAGTAGCCTAAAATAAAGAAGAGATTTTTATTTATTTCCCTACTTATTTAGAGAGCAAAAGGTATATATGTCTTTACTTATCTGTTATACGACGCAAGTAGGATATAATACCAAGCGCATCGGTTTTCTGCACATCTTCTACAATCAGTCACATCAAATTTTGACAATATTTTAATAGTTTTAGTTTTAGTTTTTTGCTGTTCTTCGCCACCCAAAGTGTCAGTTGTCTACGATTTTAGAATGTTTCAGTCCATTCGCACGATATTATCCAGCGAAAGCAATCGCTGTATTTTGATGTCGAGATAGATAAAGCCAGTACCTGGTGCAGTCGGATTTTTGTTCTTCACTAATTGTACAAAAATGGGACAAAAGAGAAAGACGTTGTATAAGAAATAACTTGTTTGAAAATTCAGGTTTAGGTATCAAATGGCCGTAAAGGGAGCAAAATCATACCATTATACTAATCTATAGATTATAGATGAAGGTAGAACTAAGAAATTTGGAAAATGGTTTCCACTCTCATAGCATCCGTTAAATTAGAGCGATTTATTTGAAATAGAATGAATTGAAAGGGATGAAATTGTACCACTGCCATGAACATACCAATGAAGCCCAAAACCATTAAATTTAACGCAGGCGTCAAATGATATTGTCTCATCTTATGGGGACAAAAATGGTACCACAATCTACATACAGAGGATGACCGTTATCCTGCATTTGCGTAAAATAGGAAAGGAGTTCAAAATATTTGATGGAGGACCAAAAAGGTGGAAAGCTGGAAAGAACAAACATCATAGTGGCGGTAAAATGGTTGAAATTTTAATCAGCACCGTCTGATAATACTCTCTCGGTGACATACGACGAGATTTTTTACTACAATTACAGGATCATGTGGAGAATTTGTAAAATTCACCAAATTGCCTATCTCTCCTTCTGACATATACATTAGGCAAAATATGGCATTCTTAAAATGAACATTTTTGGGGAAACGTAACAAAATATGAGTAAAATGGTACCACCATTACTGTCAAACAGTTGATAACAGATTCAAGAAGTCTGATAAAGTTAACGAAGATGATATTCTAACAAATGAGAATTTTCATTGGATTGAACTGGCGGAAGTGAAACAAAAAGGTTACCACAGCGCCACAGAAATATCTGAGGACAAAATTATGCAGTTTTGCAAGTTGACACCTATCTAGGATACATCTTTAACGAGTAAGAAATCCACAATTAACAATCTTATCTGTTGTTCGACTAGTCAAAATGGCTGTGACGGTGATCCGAATGATCGTTCTGATTCACCCTCGTTTATTGCAATACATTTGAAAAGACTGCTATATCATCCCGCTGTTTTTGTCCACTGATATTTACGTATGGCTTTAGCTGCAAATGGTAATAGCTCTTGCAGATTGAATAGCTCTGAGTTTAGTCAGTCATCATCCTCAGCATTGTTATTCTTACGAATAACTTCCATTCTAACCGTTTCTTAGCCTGGTGCTGGGGATTACATATCACCGTCGAAAATTAGCGTGATTTGCACACCCATCTTCGCAGCAACCTTCATTAGCCGCCTTGAATGCTGCTTCCAATATGTTACTTAAAGATGTTGAAAGAATTTCTCTTACAAATTTGCCATATAACTAGGACTGTTATCCCACAGTTGCAGCTAAGATTCTCCAGAAAACTGAAATCATGAGGAATTGCATTCCATCTGTTAGAAAAGAATGTTTATGGTTTAAGAATTACTACAACTGAGAGTACCACATTCCGATCACTAATCATTTGCAGAAATCTATTTTCTGGTTAGTAATTTACTACGCAATTGTAATAAAATCGCCCCACAATTCCAATCAATATAAAACGTACCTCGCTCTTGTCCTACATTACAGAAGCGCATGAAAAAATCATGTCCTTTAAGAAGCTATCTTTACTTAACTTCCATGCAGAAAAGTGTTAAGCCAAAGTATAGCCACTATTTAAACATTAAAACAAGTCGTAGTAACTGGTATCAGCTAAAGAGCTCGTTGATAATAAATGAAAAGTACAGTGCAAAGAAGGCAGAAAGAAACTATAAAAATGTCGTATATATATGTATATATAGGTAGAGAATAAGCTAACGAAGACATTATCTTCAGTCCTTTCTTTGAAATAATAATCGCAATGGCTAAAGGTCCTCTGAGGTAAAATAGCTTAATGAAATCTTCTTTGTGGGGCTTAGGTAACGACGCAACATTTGTTCATGCTAGCAAATTGAAGTGATTATACGTAAATATGATTACAATGTTTTGATTTTGAACATGCGAATTAATGTAAGGTAATGCTTACAAATTTATTTTTAAACAGATTTGCGAAACAATTAGAAAACATTGAAGTTACCCATCCTTGAATTTGTTGTGCACCGTCTTTGGTAAAGGCGGCGTTGTTTTACAACATCATACTAAATTCAATTTCATATTTGCGATAAATATCTTAACTGTCGTCGCGCAATATAATACTGTAATTTGCAGCAATGATTTTATCGCTCTAACCAAATGAATGATATATTTGTAATTTAATGTTATCAACCCTCATACGATGTAGTGGCTGATAGCTATCTGCATAATTAACATGTTGTATTTTGTTATTTACATAAAGCAATATTTTTGTGGTAATATCTAATTACGAACGTCATTATGCTTAGTTATATTGCGCCCATAAATAGCGCCAGTATCCTGTCAGTTTAATTGAGTTATGGCAGGAAATTTGTTTTGTACTACATTTACGATTTACCTATAAGTGTGTCTCGTTATCATGAAGTATAATAGTATATTTTTATTCGAAACATTTAACATCATTAAATTCTAACTTAAACCAGGAATATTTACAAAAAGCTCAGTTTGAAATTAATTTTACATGCAGATAGACATGATGTGAAAATTACTGACAATGGCGAAGCCACACGAAGTAACCATCATTCAACTATTATTAATTTTAATTCGAAAGTAGGATAAAATGAAGTTGATGGTATCACCGGAAGATTTGCGTTGGGTGATCGACATGATAGACGATACAGATTCGCCCAGCTCTGCCAGGAATACAAGGTGAAAGTTATTAATACACTATTTCGCTTACAGTCTATAGGTAGATGAATTTACACATGGAAATCATCACATAACACGGTGGAAATATTGTAAGGAAACATATTGACTACATGCTGACCAATATAAGATATAGTGCCTGTGTAACAAAGTGATCAACACACACAGGAGCAGACGTAACATCTGATCACAATCTTCTGATGTCAAAAGATCAAACCAAACTTGCTGCTGTGAGAAAAACAAAGCGAAAATATTGGTAAACTTAGAGATCCGTCAATTAACAATGAGTTTACAGAACATTTTAAAAATGGATCTAGGAGAACGAAGGGACAATGTGAAAAATTTATGATGTGGAGTCAAGAATAGTATAAGCACAACTACTAAAAGTATGTTTGGAAGCTTTGTAGGAAAACAAAACAAAACAGGAAGAATGGATGACAAAGGAGATTAGAGAACTTCGAATAGAACGAAGAACACAAAACAAGACACAAAAATTGTAATTACTTACAATACTGAAAAATAAACAACGATATGTATCTCTAAGTTGTAAACGTAAGGAAATTTAAATGCTACAAAGCCGACAGGATGTTTTTAATCTTTATAAAAAACTGAAAGAAGCCACCGGAGTATAAAGGATGACAACGCCCGCAGTTCTGTTTGATGACAATAATAAATCTTGTTTCGAATGGAATATGTCGTCTAACTATATACTGGCGACCAAAGATCGACCAATGATCCCAACATCGAGACAAATGTGGTTGGTACACCAATCACTGAATATGAAATGGAATATGCAATAAATTCTCTAAAGAATGAAAGCAACAGATCCAGTAGAAATCCATCAGAAGTCTTGAAACTAATTGATGCGGATATTTTCTTGCTTACTGTAGAAGTTTTTAACAATATGTACGACTCAGGGTAATACCCACACTATTGGTTAAAATCTACATTTATTACTTCCAAGTGTTGGAGAAATGTTTATTTTAATTCGTATTGTCATTTTATTTATAATTACCTGTATGTTATTTTATTATTAATTTATCAGATCTATTTGTTCTAATACTGTTGCTATTTGTTTGTCCATCACTGTAGTTGTTGTTATTGATCGCTGTCAGTGATGGATATCTGTCATCTTTCTCGTTTGTCCGTTTTGTCGCCAGACTTGTGCGTACATACAGGGTGGCCCAGAATGAACGAAGTGGTGTGAATTCCATATAACTTTTTTATTATAATTTTTATTTTCTTTTCTTTTTAGTATTTTGTAAAGAAGACTCGGAGAATTTATAATGGAGCAATACACAACTGAACAACGTGCCCAAATCGTTGAAATTTACTTTGTAAATCAACGGTCCATTGTGTTGACTCAGCGTGCATACCGTCGTCAATTTAATGTGCTGGTTGCACCCTCTCAGTCAACAATAAACCGTCTTGTTGCAAATTTTCGAGAACAAGGAGCAGTGAGGAACCTTCCTGGTGCTGCCAGACGACGAACAATGCACACGGATGACAATATTCAAGTGGTACAGGAGAGTATTCAGGATGATCCACAAACATCAACCAGGAGACGTTCGACACAACTTGGCATCTCAAGAGG
This sequence comes from Philornis downsi, assembly GCA_019455685.1. Lineage (NCBI taxonomy): Eukaryota > Metazoa > Arthropoda > Insecta > Diptera > Muscidae > Philornis > Philornis downsi. The sequence continues at coordinate 3,286,356 of JAHXMU010000683.1, read as the reverse complement.
GTCGCTGCAGCGAATTTTGCATAGCATAAGAATGTTTCCATACAAAATTCAAATTGTCCAAGAATTGAAACCGACAGATTGCCAGCAATGACTTGACTATGCAATTTATTTCCAGCAAAAAGCACAAGAGAATCCTACTTTTATTAATAACTTAGTTATGGGTGACGAAGCCCATTTCCAATTAAATGGGTTCGTTAACAAGCAAAATTGTAGGATAGAGTACTTCATCAACGACAATTACACCCAGTTAAGTGTATTGTTTGGTGCGGTGTTTCTTCCGAAAGGATCATTGGCCCATAGTATTTTGAAAATGAACGAGGTGTTGCCATTTCCATCAATGCTGATCGATATCGGGCCATGTTGGAAAATTTTGTAAGGCCAGCCGTGGAAAACCATCCGCAAATATGGTTCCAACAGGATGGAGCCACAGCGCACACTGCGAGGGCCACAATGGCTCTTTTACGCGACATATTTGGTGAAAGAATAATTTCGCGTACAAGCAATTTTAATTGGCCTCCGCGTTCCCCGGATTTAACCGCTCAAGACTTTTTCCTTTGGGGTTATTTAAAAGGGAAAGTTTATGTTAATAAGCCCAGGACTATTGATGAATTAAAATCCAATATTCAAGACGAAATTAACAACATAACGCCGGAAATTTTGCGAAAGGTCATGGAAAATGTGTTGGAAAGAGCACTTTTGTGCGAAGCAGAAAATGGCCACCACTTGCGGGATATCGTTTTTAATAACTAATCTAAAAATATTCCGCATCAATTTACTGTATTTCAAAAATTAAAAAAATATGTCTTAAATAAAAAGTTATAAGCAATTCACACGCCAGATGTAAAATTGCTGTGGAAGAATAGTAATTTGGTTTCAAACAAGTTATGTGTACACGGGAAGCAATACTTATTGTACAACATACAATGTACGATATGCAGACGACACCACATTGTTGGCTAGCGCATATCTGATTGTGAGTAGGAAAAATGATCAAGTAAATACAACGTTAAAAATAAGAAACAGCGAAATCGAACCAATACAAAATTGTAAATACCTGGGAGTTTTGATAAGTGATCAATGGGACGCTTTAAAATAAATCGAATGTTGCAAAGATATGGCTAAGGACGCTTTTTTCAAATACAGCAAAATATTGAGTAGCCAAGACATCTGTCTAGCAACGAAGTCATGATTTATAAAATGTTATGTGTGATCAGTGTTATTATATGCAGTAAAAGTGTAGACAACCAAAGCGTTGGATGAGAAGAGACTGGAGGCCTTCCAAATGTGGATATACGTATATTAAAGATGCCATGGACTGCACGCTTTCTAAATCAAGAAGTACTAGAGAAAATGAATCTTGACCAACAACTGATTAAAATTGTTAAAAAAGAAAAACTTCATGTTTGGGTATGACAAATATAAATTCATACAAATTATTCTTAAAGGGAAAATCGAAAGAAGACGAAAATATAGAAACATCTATTTCTGAATTATAAAATGTGACAAAAATGTGAAATTTACTGAGCTATTGTACACGTATATGCATAATTTGTGATTGCATGATCGGTAGCATCTGAATATCGGATATGAAAATAAAGAAAGAACATGAACTGCTTTCCGCAACGGAATGGACGATATTCTGCTCCACCGTTAAATAAATGAACGTCTCAATATGGGTCGTTCCCATATATAATGTAAAGACTTGTCAAATTTTTTCAATAGAAAGTCGTAATGTTGTGACATTATTCAGCAACTATGACCGCAACTGGGACAATATAATAAATTAATATAAATTGGAAAATTCTGTGAAATAAATTCTAAATTCTGCGAAATAGCACCCATTTCTTGAGTTTTATTAACGCATAAATGATAAAAATGTTAGAAAAATTCCGGAAAATTATCATCTTTCGAAGGTTAAGATTCGTCCTTTTTACGCAAGTTGTTTTTTACAGAAGCAGTTTGTCCAAATTGTGACGTACACGATTGCAAACATACAGGTATCCTATTTTGAAACGAACGTCATTTTGAGAATCATTTATTAGACTTGTGGGTTACTCAAAATGCTCGTCAGTTACAGCGAGGTTACCGCCACTAAAATGGTGATAGGTAATTATCTCGGAGCTCGAACCACGATTATATGTTTGATAATTGCGTGTTTTAACCACTATGACATGACCGGTCGCCAGATAAGTTGGCTTGTCTAACACGTCCTCTTATAAATCTTCTCAATTGAGTTCAATCCTTGCAAGGACAAGTTTTTTTACTAATACTATCCTGTAACCAAGAATATAAATGGCTTCATGCCGTCCCATAGCCAGATGAGTAGGCGTATTAGAAAAGGTCTCTCATCATTCACTATATCGAATATCCTAGTTTTTCAGTAAAAATATTTGGTGGCCAAATCCCAGATGACCGGTTTGGTGGATAGTCAGAAACGAGTCAAAAAACTCCAGGTCTGACGAGAACATCAACGCTGTCGGTGTAAGTGTGCAAGGGAATCCAATGCAGTCACTGCCCCACCATTCATAAAAACTCGGACTTTCTCAGGCTCTAACTTTGTTAATTTTGTGTCTTGAGTTGGGTATGAGATCCAACTGACCCAAGCGCTCAAAATTAATGATTACTGACCACGTCGTTTGCTTTATCATTGAGCATTGGGGCATTGGGGAATAGTCACATTATTAGACAAAATTACATCATATGAGATGACGCCAATCCACATGAGATTTACCAGGTGGCAATGCGTCTACAGAAAGTTACAGTTAAATGCAGATTTTGTAGCGGCATCATTGGCCCGTTTCTCTACAAAAACGAGATTGTTTTAAGTGGAGTTTTCTGAAATCACAGGTCAATACACGGAACTTTCAAATAAAAAAAAAACGAAACGATTTCGTTCATACCTCACATATAATTTATTTTTTTCGGGTTAAACATGGGTCTACTCTATTTGGAAAATGTGTCAGTTGTTACAAACTGGATGACGAAATGATCATACCTGTCTTGTAATGGCGGATAGTTCGGTGCAAGATAATTTACAAGTTCTTATTGGGAAAATTTTTATTTAAAAAAAATTATATTTGAAAAAAACATAACAATTTTTATACATGTTTATCGATGTGTATTTATAAAAATAATTTCAGTGATTGATAATGGCTAATACAAAAAAAAAATTCATTTAATGTACGATATTTCCAGTGGTTGAAAACAATTATTTAAATATTATTTTTATATTTCTTGTTCACAGTTCGTTATTTAACAATTTTTCTGAATATTTCGGTATTCTTGAGGAAAAATTGTATTTACTCTGTAGAGTTTCACTGCAGGCAAATCCCCACTGCAAAAATAATGCAGCAGACTTAGTGATTCTTTGATGTTTGACATACTCTTCCTCTCCTACTCAATGGAGCATGTATTTAGCCCACAACCTTAAATTAAAAAAACATAACCTTGTTCACATTCCTTTATCATTTCTAATGTGTGTTATGTTCCCTGGTGATTGTGACCGAATTTTCCAAGAATTTCCTAACAAAATAATGAAGTTCTTACTTTGGACAATCTTATAAATAAGCAATAAGTTATGGGCTAATTCTGTATAAAAGCTTTTTGTTCCCCTCTAGACAATCACAAGTTTTTGTGTGTAGTTTTAAGTACTTCATACTTTTTGTATTGATGCATTTGGTAATTCAGCACCACGTGAGTGCGGTAGTCAGATACATAAAATTATAATTGTATACAAAATTTATGTGCACACACACACACATGAATATATGAGTATATTTAGGCCATGTAGTCAATTTGGACAATGTGGCCACATGACGTTAAATATTAATAGTTTTCGATATTTATTATATTAAGAATTGGATTGCTATATGTCTGCGTGAGAGCACTAATACACTGAGAAAGAAAAAGGACGAGAATCATCGAAAGTTGAAATGAGGTATAAACATTTACTACTTTTCTAAAAGATAGCTAAGAGCTTCTCGCTACAAGTGATCTTTAGCGCACCAAAGGATCTGATCGATAACTGTAGAAGCCTTTACTATACTCTTAACACAAGTACCCGAGAGGTGAATTAGACAGAAATATAACAAGTATAATCCGAATAGACACTCCTTGCTTCTCTGCCTTCTTTGAGTTAGACTTTGCAAAAAAAAAAAAAAAAAGTAAATAAATAAATAAATAAAATAAAATAAAATTGCACTGAAAATATGTGACTACTAGAAAGTTTATTCTTTTTTTTAATATTTTAATGTATATTACTCAGATCCTTTGAGTCAGGTATCGCATCGAATTCGAAAATAGTTTTGATTTGTTTCAGTATTTGGAATGCAAATTAGAAATATATTAGGCTTTCGTACTGATTCTAACAACCGAATCAAAATTTTATTGAATTTTGTTTCTGTTCCAAAAGGAAATTACAAATAATATAAAAATTAATTGCTGTGCGTTAGTCTCGCTAAAGCTCGAGAACGGTTGGACCGATTTGGCTCATTTTGGTCTTCAATTATTGGTAGAGTATTCCGGAAGGCTTAAAAGGTTTTATTTGAAGTGATAGATGGCGTTGGAGATGAGACTTTTGCAATTAATTTTTTTTACCACATTAACATATTGAAGGCAAAACAACGTTTGCCGGGTCAGCTAGTTACAAATAATTTTGATATTGACTCATACACCTGAAACGATATTAGAAACTATTTTAATTTTGATTCAATTTATGAAATATGTTGCTTGTACTTCATTTGAGTAGATGTGAAAGTTTCTTTGAGCCTGTTATCGGTTACTCAGAAACTAAATTACTTGGAACATTTCTTATTTTGGAGCCGAGCCCTTGCGTTTTTCTCTGTCTTGGAACGAAACTACATTTAGTTTCAGTTCTATTTCAGACTAAGAAACGAAACTGTATAAAATTGCATTTCTGTTTCATGTTCAATGTCAATCAATTTAGGTTTTTAAGTTCGTTTCAGACAGAAAACGAATGAAGGAGTTATTGTTTCTGAAATGAATCAGAAACAAATTTTTAATATAATTTGAATAAGTTACAATACCAACTCCGAAACGAAACTAAATTTTCGTGAGGAGGCTTATAAGTAAAGTATAATTAACTAATAATACCGCAATTGAAGCGTCCGATTGAAAATGTTAACTTTCACACGAAGGAATGAATTTATCCGATACATCCTTCGACATTGCGAACAAATGTAATTCCAGAACATTGTCACACTATTTTTGGTAGCTCCCAGACAAGACGGCCGATTTCCAAAAATTATATTTTTCACTATAATTTTGAGTTGGTAGGCGGCAGTAAATTACATTTTTAGTCATTGCATTGCTTTATAATGCCAGATCGGAATGACCTTTAGGGTATCCCTCACATTTTTCCATCAACGCAAAATGACGTTGAGAGAGAGAGAGTATCTGCGAATCTGTTCGTTTAAATTTCTACATTGGTTTTAATTTTTGTTATTAACAGTTTTGATATCGCCTCCTTTAATTTCATATATCATCCA